>JAIUZE010073668.1:0-33729 GCA_022085475.1 Heliosperma pusillum | reverse complement strand
CACGTAAATGATACCGATTAACCCTTCACCGTTACCTTTTCGCGTTTTTAATCGATTTCTAAACCTTCCTAGTCTCCACCTACATACAATTAGATAATAAAAGATGAATATCATTCACCTTGAGAAAGACGGATAATTTAAAAAGCGAGAAAGACGGTAATTTTATTACCAAAACGGATAGAGGAAGCTAAGAGGGGAAGAATAAGACGAACTTACGCGAATTTGAGCGAGTAACAAAGGAGTAGTGACGATTTGAAGACGGATCAAAAATGGAGGCTAGGTTTCTTTGGTTTCTTAGTGAGGAAGAAGAAATATATGAGTTGTGAGAAATGAATTAGGTTTAGGGTGAGGAAGGGAGTATATGAAGGAGAAAGTCAACTAAAGTCAAAGGCGGCTCAAAAGTCAAGAAAAGTCAAACTCGCCTTAAGACGGGATTCTCATGGAATCTCGCGGAAATTCCAAATACGAACTCGGAAATTCTAAATTCGACTCGGAAAATTAAATTTACGATTGAAACTAAAATTCGCTGAAAAGTGTCCGAAAAATATTTTTACTAGAAAAATAGGGTACATTTCCGGGTGTTACATACATACCGGCGATACGAGATCACAATACAATTACAACCAAATCTTTATTCCCTTACATTACGGGTAATAATGATTAAGATAACTAGGCCATACTAGGTACAAATTTGCATAAGTAATTAAATAAATTCATTCATTCATTCAACTATAATAATATAAATATATTGTTGCAAAATTCATGCCGAAATCGCCCTTTACACAAACATGCTCATTCTAGCTCGGTTTTATGGAATTTATCCATTTTTAACCATTAAAAATCAGTAATCAACACTTAAATCATATTTAAGTTACATTAATTATCTAAACTATTTTAGTTCTCAAAATTTAGTCCACACTAATTTTTTGATGACTAATTAGTTCGATTTGATTTGATTTGTTAAATATATTGGTTTAGTCATAACTTTTATGAAATAAACTCAAATTAAATAATAACCATCATAAAAATAAAAACGAAATTTTTTTTTCCATTCTGGAACATTTCGAAAAAACTCAAATAGTCCAAAAACAATGGCTAAAAATTCCGAATTATTTTTGATGATATATTTATCAGTTTTACCATATAAATACCAATAAATATAGAAAACATAGTGAAACCAATTTTGAAATTTACCATATAAATCAGATTAGGAAATTTACTTAATTTTTCATGCCGATAAAAATTCATTTCAAATTTATGAACGCGATATTCTATTTTTATCGACTTTTATCATATAAAAATCAATAAAATTGCATAACTAAATTAAAAGAACCAAATTTTAAATAAAATATGTAAAATATTTGTGTGAGATCATATTAAAATTTAATGGCCAAAATCAAGAGGAAATTATGTAACAACCCGGATTATTAAAACAAAAGAAATACCTTAATAATAAATAATCCATCACAGTACAAAGATGAATAAGATCAAGGTGGCGGAAACACCTGGCCAATCCGGATCGATACTCAAATTCAAAACTAAACTAATACATTTTTAATACTCCTTAAATTAAATAAATTCCTAAACAAATTATTTTTTTTGCCACAAGGCTCTACAGCCCGACATCCAGACAAGCAGCAACCAACTCAACCTGAGAATAGGGGTCGACAATCAGTTGGGAGTAACTAGATGCTCTCTCAGTCATGTTTACAACAAGCTGAATTAATAACAATCTATAATAACAGAAAGTAATCATAAATGACATATAAAGCAATCTATACAATATGAGGTGCATTCGAACTTACAAATACGGAACCAAAACCTATATGAATGCAATCCTGCATATCTATACCATATGTGACCACTAGACCATGAATACATTCAAGACCCAAAGTAGCACATGATCCATAGCAACATAAGGCACAATGCTAGCATAAAAGCATAGCGAATAGAGCGAATGCCCGTTAGAGTGTATAACCACTGCCTCTAACTTGCCAGAGCGTATAACCACTACCTCTAGCTGACAGAGTGTATAACCAATGCTTCCATCGGTGTGGTGCGTATAACCACTGCCTCAACGGTACTATGTATAGCGTATAGACACTCGAGGACCAGAGCGTTAACCACTGCCTCTGAACCCTCTCGAACATAGACCACAATAAACCCTCGAAGGGTAGCGTTTGTTCATTCCTTATAGTATATAACTGATACTACCGTGTTCTATTCAACCAACAACAGACAAATGCACAGTATAAATGATTATACAAACCAATGCGTGAACCACGTCACGACTCAACATAGGAACAGTATAACTGACTGCCCAACAATGCGTGAACAACGTCACGACTCAACTCAAGAACTATATAACTGACTGCTCATCCAATCGAATGACCATAACACCACACATAAACAAGCACAAATAACCAAAGGTTATAGTACCCGGACCTATAACATTACACCTCAAAGGTAATGTTATAGTTCAAACTACCATAACACAAGACACAGAAGCATATAACATTCAATGTTATAGTACCTCCTACTATAACCTTCACTTAACCCTAGTGAAGTTATAGTAACCAAAACTATAACCTTAGTAAAGCGTGTCAGGTTATAATATCATTAACCATAACCTTAGTTAAGCGTGTAAGTTTATAGTATCAACTACCATAACCTACACTTAACTTCTGCCAAATTATAGTACCTCAACTATAACTTTAGTTAAGCGTGTAAGGTTATAGTATCATCAACTATTACCTTCACTTTACTTCATGAAAGGTATAGTAGCTCCAGCTATAACCTTAGTTAAGCGTTAGAGGTTATAGTATCATCAACTATAACCTTCACTTAACTTCAGTAAAGTTATTGTACCTTAAGCTATAACCTTAGTTATATATGCCAGGTTATAGTGTCATCAACTACAACTCTCTTCCGTCACGGGTTAGTCGTTTATAACACCATCATCGAGGGGTCAAATCCACGGTACAAACCGTCATGTCACCACAATGAGTCTTGTTATAGTAACCCGCACCATAACATCACTTTTAAAGTTAAAGCTCGAACATGTATAACTAGGGTAGCTTACGCGCAAAGTTATAGTCTAACAAACTATAACCTTAGCGCTGCAAACCAAAACCCTAATACTTCAAAAAACGTAAACCCTAGTTTCTCCCAAAAGGAGGAAGCCAAAACCCTAGGCCACGGCCAACCCTAGGAGCCGCCTCCAAAACGGTGCTAGGGTTCGTGATTGGAACCCTAGTTAAAGAACCAAATAAATAATTGAAAATAGAATCACAAAATAAACATTAAAAGCGATTAAACATGTGAATCATAAGCATAAATAACCACAGAAACAATTATTCATACTATCAATCATTATATCATGTTAATCATTAACTTTCTATAAACACAATTAAAGGAAAACACATAGTTACCTTTATTACGCAATAGAGACCGCAAAATAATCTTCATCTTCATAAAAACGCCAATAATAGAGTCCTACACGAATCCTCCTCAAAAAACGCTCAAAGAGAGACATCTTCTTCTTATTCTTCTTATTTAACCATCACTTATAGAAACTCTAAAAATAGGTCTAAACTCCATACAATCGAGTCTTTTAAAAATAATATGAATAAAATATATTGTAGAGGTAAGAGACAGGATTGTAAATATATAATTTATATTGATTTGGATGAAGAAAGTTGCATAACAAGGGAGTCAAAGGGAGAAAATGAGAATAGAGGAAGAAGGGGAATGTCACGGCGGAAAACATTAGTACAAAACATCAATGAGCAAGTTGTTAGCTTGCTTAGGGTTTTATTATTTATATAGGAGATTTAAAATGGGCTTTTGACCCATTAGCTCACAAGATGGATTATCCAATTAGAAATCAGATTATTTAATATAATTAAAGCGCTTGGAGAGTTCATATAAGAAAGTACTAATTAAATATAAATAGTATAATCGTGCATGGACATTTTAACCCTTCCAAATCAGGTAAAAATGGGAAATAACAAAATAGAAATCACAAGCGCTAAATACGCTTTAAATAATTCAACTCGCAAGAATAATTATTTTAATAAATAAATTTCTGGATAAAATTTATTATAAAAACACGGGGTGTTACAATCATACCTCCTAAAACGACGTTTCGTTCTCCAAACTTGAATTTTATAAAAGAAAGCCAAAAAAAAGGGCAACAACTAGCAACAAAGAAAACCCACAACTACAGTACTCGTTGCGCACTCTGATTCCTAAAAGGCATCTTGACAAAGGCAAACTCATATTCCTTATTTTGGACATTATTTACATGATCCATAACTCGCCAAATCCCAAAAGGCTTACATCACTATAATCTAACCAAATTGCACTCAAACTCTTTTTATTATAAACCGTAATTAACTTTATACCTTTCAATAACTTAATACAATTTTCCTTTACGACCATGATCATTGACGTTCCACAACTTTCATATTTTAATCTATTTCCATAATCACATTTAGCTATTCAAATGAACATCTACCTTTCTCAATTCATCAGATTTCAATATCCCCATAAGCTACTTCATAACCAAACACCACAAATGGTTAGCCTCCATCATTATCCATTATTTAACAATTCATCCACAATTATCACTATTTAAAATACCACAAATTAATGGTTTAGATGCTCATCATTAGATACCCCAATGATAAATAAATCAAAATCCTAATTGCGATTAGTACTCCAAATCATTAATCCCTAATTTCCAAAACTGATTCCATAAATCATATTCCAATTCTAAAGGTACTTTTAAGTTACATTCTTGTCCAAGTCATACTAAAAGTATTCAATAATATTACACTCTCAATTAAGATAATACATAATGAAACTGTGACAACCCTCGCGATAGCGGAAATAAAACATAACAAGCATGCAATTTATATAGAGGAAATTACGATATTTTTGAAACCTTTTTACATGCTAAAGAGTACGAGGAATGTCAAATAAATACAAACTAAAGTATAACGTACTACAAAGAGACATAGTCTCTCGAAACGTTATCAAACATAAAAATTGTTTAGTAAACTAGCTAAGAACGTCTATACATCAATTGTCAAATCCAACGCCAGCTAGCTCACACCCAAACCCAAAAACAAGCAAAATCCATCCAAGCAACCTGTTCATCCATGAAAACATGAACGCCACAGTCAGTGGGGAGTAACTCCGGGTTCTCCCAGCCATATCACATATAACATACTTAAACGGAAATACATAAATAAAAGCATACATATATAAATATACATGTGAATTACGAGAAGGATAAATAGGCATTTCAATATATAAAGATATAGGCGCATGAAGTACAAAACCGTAATCATCATATTATAGACAAACTCGAAGAAGACACCCTTAGGCAACTATATACTCACTAGGGCTTACATCTCACCGTTAGGGGAATATACTTGATAAGATAGAACTCGACATATAAACTGTACGCATTAGATTATAAACAGACTCGGGGAAAACACTCATAGGCAACTATATACTCACTAGAGCTTACATCTCACCGATAGCGGCATATACTTGATATGATAGAGAGTCGACATATAAATCACGCCAAGTCATCCAACGGTCACAAATAATCAACATATAATCATCCATCCAAACGTACGAATACGGTGACAACATCTCTCATGGTAAATGACACGCACTAGCACCATGTACAAGCAAGTATGATTAAAATCGCATCCACGGAATAAACATTTCCCTGAACGCATACACGATTAACATTTCGTATATGTAGACTATTTTCCTCCTGGTAGAACGACGATAATAAAACGGTCACCTTAATCAAAGTAAAACCTAATTCACTACTAACTAATAGTCAGCGGTAAGCAAGGTATCGAATCCACAGGGAGGCGGTAGTATTCTAATCTGTTAAACTAGGTTTGTCTCTAAAGTAACAATTTTGGGGTTTTGAGATTGTGTTTCTAGTCTAAAAGCAATCAATAACAAGAACTAATAACAAACAATAACAACTAATAGTAAAAGGTCTAAAACAATAAGATTAAAAGTCTAGGGTCTCAGGTTCACTAGGATTATTGTTCAAGGATAAGGGGATACTCAACTATCATGCAATAAAGTTATCTAAGGTCACAAGATCGGTCGATTCAATTATGCTCTTTAGATCTAAAATTTAACATGCGATCGCTATCATTAAACGAGTTCTATTCAATTATCGTAGCCTATCTTAGTCTTAACCCTGTCGGTGTCAATCCGAATTCGCGAGACTAGTTAATTAATCCTGGCCAGTAATCAAACAATTAGAATTAAAACGATAATCAAACGATAACCATGAAATTGCAATTCAATCAATTAATCTACCCCTTCTAACAATCCTAGATCCCCTTCAACCCTAGAAAGGAAATTAGCTACTCATAACGATATAAATAACAACTATAATAATTAAAGTAAACATGCTCAACAACAATGAAAGGAATAACAAAGAACAATGAAAGAGCTAGAAGGTAATTAAATTGAATAACAAAGAAAGATTGAAGAATACCGATTACAAGTTGAACTAAAGGCAATCTTCTTTGATGAATAAAATCTAGAGGCAAAGAAAACTAAATTAGGTATTCTAATATTCAAGCATGTCTAATTATGAAAGACGACCTTTTCTTTTATAATACAAAAATCTAATTAATTAGGTTAAATGCAACGGGAGTATATGCTCAAGACAAGACACAAGCTCAAGACAAGATTCAACATCAACAACATCAAGACATCAACAGCATTCAAGGCAACAACATCCATTCAGACAACACCATGACCAGTTATGACAATGTCCTATTCAGTCCAAGTAACCACCACTCTAGGCCAGCTAAGACAACACCACACCACCCAGAGCAAAGCCTAGCCATCCACTTTCCAAGACTAAGTGTAGCAGGAGCTAGGGGTAAGGGTCCTTCATTTTACATGCCAAAGGAACATCCCATGGAATTTCTAAATCCATAAGACAATTGGATGCAATCCAAGAGCAAAATGAGTTCAAAACAAGCCATGCTAAACAATTTCAGAACAGTTCCAATACTTTCAGAATTGGGTCAACTTCAATAACCCATATCTTGAGTTCTACATGGTGGAAATTTGAGTTCTTTATATTTTTGGATTCTTGAAAGAGTCCTCTGTCATATGGGATTTGAATCATCAAGTTTCATCGAGTAGATTTTGCACAGCAAACCTTCAAAGACTGGCATACATGGTGCATCTCGTTTTCTGACAAAATGACCTGTCAACACTCAAGGCTGTATAACTCAACATTGGCTGGATAGTTTTGGTTGATTCCTTTTGGATATGAAAGCTAACTTCATTAGCTTTCATTTGAGTCATCATGAGAATTTTTAATCGACCATATGAAGGAGATATGATTTTTTGAAGTTCATGCTGATGTACAGGAAAACTGCAGGATATTCAGAATTGACCTGTTGTCACTCAAAGGCTTATAACTGAAGTTCTAGGAACTGTTTTTGAATGATTCCAACTGGAGGAGGAAGCTAACTCATCGAGCTTCAATTTGGCTACTCATGAGACTCCTAATTCTATCTGTGCTGGAAACTACAGGCTCTGCAAGATGCCCCTGAATGCTGAACTATTACAGCACATGCTATCAGTGACCTGTCTGTACTCAATCCTCAATATCTAAAGTTCCAGA
Source organism: Heliosperma pusillum (assembly GCA_022085475.1). Classification (NCBI taxonomy): domain Eukaryota; kingdom Viridiplantae; phylum Streptophyta; class Magnoliopsida; order Caryophyllales; family Caryophyllaceae; genus Heliosperma; species Heliosperma pusillum. The sequence goes on along the minus strand of JAIUZE010073668.1, from coordinate 26,036 downwards.
TATAATTTGGGTCTGATTCTTTGTGACATGAAAGCTAACATCTATATCTTTCCAATGAGCTATCATGGGTCTTCAAATTCATCCTGAGCAGGGAGTTATGAGTGTTACAAAATACAATCAGAAGGGTCCATGTCATATCTCACCCGGTTCAGGTCCAACATCAAAGAGCTTCATCCAAGACAACCCCTAATGTGAATTAAGTTATTCCAAGGCCTAATACTCTTACCTTATGGTCTTAGGAAAACAAAAGTCTAGGAGAGTTTTTGCTAATTCACAATAAAAAGGCAGGTTTAGCTAAGTCCAAACAAATGGGTCCAGGTGGAACCAATTCTGCACAACCATGAACCAAGGCTGTTTTGAAAGCTATTTTTGGCTAGGCAAGAGAATGGCACGACTTGAAAGGCATCTTAACATTGTGTACTTGAGGATGGTAGCTGCCAAGCTCAAGCTCCAAGGTCTTACACATCTTAATTGACCTTCTACAAGAAGACAAAGAGGAGCAGCCTGTTTTATGCTTTATGCTTTATGCTTTTGTCCTTAGTTTGTTTTTTCTGATTTGTGTAAGGCCAAGGCCACGACTTTATTGTACATTAGATGATGCATTTGAGACCCTTAGATGTGTATCTCTTGGCCTATATAAGCCTTGCTTTGTAACCTAATGAAATCAGATTATGTTGAATGAAAAAGATGAGTTTTCTCTCAAATTTAAATCTTAATAACTTGTGCATTGCTTAGTTATTTGAGTCGGGCCTAATGACATCTCGGTGCTTGGCTGTGAGTGTTGATTAGTCACCTGTTGGCAAGTATTATTCTTCCTGTGCTAGGCTGTGGTTGAATGATCCTTGTTGTTCGAATTCTGTAAGGAACTATCTGTGCTTGGCTGTGGTAGCTCTCTTTCAGATTCACCTTTAGTTCTTTAGTTAAAATTCCTGTGTTAAGCTGTGGAATTTAGACCAAAGTTCATATCCTTTTATTTCACTTGTTTTCATCTTGTCAAAACCCAAAGAAAATCACCACAAAAAGAGCCTTAAGTTACATTGTTTGTTCAGAAATCATTCATTGTTTGAGGTGTTGCTTCTCTGATTTTGAACAGCCCCCTAAGGTTGTTTGTCTCAAGTTTGAATCCCTCAAAACATAAGAGATCCCCATCATTATGCTGCACTAAGCCACAACAACACACAGACAACAGCCAAACAAACCCAACACAACAAAAACAACACTCAGCCAAAAACAGCCATTCACAGCCTTCCTAAACAGGGTCCATGGGGGTCTCACATAATCAAACAAGCCTAACCAACCATCAAACTTATGTCTTGGGAAGGTCCTCTACAACTTTTCCCAGGACTTCTCTTCCATGAAACAAACACACAAAGAGTTAGCCTAGGGACAACTCCAGACTGTCCAGATTTCAGCCTTTTTGCAGTAGTTAACATGTCACTATCAAACTTTCCTGTTATGATCAAACAAGCTCAAGGGCCTTTTAGCAGGACCTTTGGCATCCATCCCACTTCAGTTGAGCTCAAGAATCAAGCTTAGAAGTCCACTCCTCCACCAGTTTCAACCTAAACAATCCCATTAAGGCAGATTGTCCCATTAGAACTACTTTTCTACTTTATTGCTTTATGCTGAACAATGTAGCTGTTATTTCTATTTCTTTTGCAAGCCAATTGTGGCCCTAGGATGTATTGAACGAGTAGGATGTAATCTCCTTGCCTATATATGGCCTTTTCCTAATGTATGAAAGACAGATTTGAAGTAAAACATAAAACTGAAACCTTGTTTCTGTTAACATCTCTTGGCTATGTGCTTGAGACAACTTCCTTTGCTTTGTGCTTGGAAGTGAGCTTGGATCCTTAGCTGAGTGCTGAGGTCAAGGTTCAACCCTCAACCATTGGCTTTGTGCTTTGGTTAAGGTTTTATCTCTTTCTTTAGCATTCAGTTCAAACAAAAACAGAGCAATTACAAAGTGTCTAACCTTAGTTCAATTTGTCATTGTTTAGCTTGTCTTTGTGAATAGTTTCATTGCAAATTGGTTATCAGAGCTTTGGTTTGTGAGTTCATCTACCTAACTACATTAAAAATACAAAATCCAACCATGAGTGAAGAGAGAATCACAGGTCTTGAAAACACAGTTCAAGGTCTTCTCAGAACTGTAATGGAGGTCTCTAGATCTGTCAATGAACTCCTTGAGGGCCTACATAACAATGATACAAGGGGAGGCAGAGGTCGAGGAAGAGGAGCACATTTCCCACAAGGTGGAGGAAGGAGGAGACAACCTGTAGATCAGTTTGAAATGTCAGATTCAGATGGCTCAGATCACAGTCTACTCAGACACCAAGACAAAGACATAAAGGTAGAGATTCCTGACTTTCTAGGTAGCTTGAACCCTGATGATTTCCTAGATTGGCTAAGGTCTGTAGAAAGAGTCTTTGAGTTTAAAGGATACACTGATAGAAAGGCTTTTAAGGTTGCTATCATGAAACTAAAAGGCTATGCCTCACTATGGTATGAAAACATGAAAACCTTGAGGGTTAGGGAAGGGAAAGAACCTGTTAAGTCATGGCTCAAACTGAAAAAGAAAATGAGGGCTAAGTTTGTCTCTAGGGACTACACTCAGGATATGTTCATTAAGCTCACTCACCTTAAACAAGATCAAAGACATGTAGAATCTTACCTAAGGGACTTTGAACAACTCACATTACAATGTGAGGTTGTTGAGAAATCTGAGCAAAAGATAGCAAGGTTCTTAGAAGGGTTGGATGAAAGGATAGCTAGCAAAGTTAGGCTACAAAATATATACTCCTTTGAGGAAGCTGTCAACTTGTCTTTGAGGGTAGAAAAATTAGGGAAGGGAAAGGCCAGTGCTTCTAAAACACCTGCTAGAACCCCCACCTTCAAACCCTTTGTATGAGTCAAGTTAGGAGAACCTGTGGTTCCCATTAAGACCCCTTTCAACCCTGATAAAATCAAGGCTATTGAGGCAGGCCAAAGGAAGACTACCCCTCTCAAAAAGTGTTTTCAATGTCAAGGGTATGGACATTTTGCTAGAGAATGTCCATCTAAAAGGGCTTTGAGTACCCTAGAATTAATCCATTGGGGGGATGATGAAGTGTTGGTCTGTGATGATGAGTTGGAAGAGCCTGAGGTAGAGGCTAGTGAGGAGTTAATATTGCCTGATGCAGGGTTAAGTTTGGTAACATGGAGGGTAGTGCATACTCAACCCCAACCTTTGGAAGAGGATCAAAGACACCAGATCTTTAGGACCAGATGTACCATCAAGGGTAGAGTATGTAACCTCATTATTGATGGTGGAAGATGCACTAATGTGGCCTCCAAAACACTGATAGACAAGCTAGCTCTACCCACCAAGGACCACCCCCTACCTTACAAACTCAGATGGCTAAACAAAGGGGCTGAGATCAAGGTGGATAAACAATGTGTTGTGCCTTTCTCAATTGGTAAAGGGTATGTGGATGAGAGTCTTTGTGATGTTCTACCTATGGATGCATGTCACCTTTTGCTTGGGAGACCATGGGAGTTTGATAGGGATGCCATACACCATGGGAGGGACAACACCTACACTTTTAAGTATGGGAAGAAGAAAATCACCCTGGCACCTTTACCACCTGCTTTAAAGATCAACCCAAACCCCATGAGTGAGGCTTCCAAGGAAGTCATGCTGATAAGTGAATCAGAACTAGCACAAGAGCTAACTGAGTTACAACCTGTGTACATATTACTTGTCAAAGAGACTGGGATGAGCATCATTGATATCCCTGAAGAGGTCAAGTCTATCCTAGAAAGCTATGGTGATGTCTTTCCTACTGAGCTCCCTAGTGGACTGCCACCTCTTAGAGGAATAGAACATCACATTGACCTAGTGCCTGGAGCTATCTTACCAAACAAGCCAGCTTACAGGAGTGATCCTAAGGCTACACAAGAGCTCCAACTCCAAGTAGGTGAGCTGCTCAACAAGGGCTATGTTAGGGAATCCCTCAGCCCTTGTGCTGTACCAGCCTTGCTTGTGCCAAAGAAGGATGGGACTTGGCGTATGTGCATTGCCAGTAGGGCCATCAACAACATTACCATCAAGTATAGGTTCCCCATACCTAGACTTAATGATATTCTGGATGAGTTAAGTGGGGCTCAAGTATTCACTAAGATTGATCTGAGGCAGGGCTACCACCAAGTGAGGATAAGAGCAGGGGATGAATGGAAGACAGCTTTCAAGACTAAACATGGGCTCTATGAATGGTTGGTGATGCCTTTTGGGTTGTCTAATGCCCCTAGTACCTTCATGAGGTTGATGACAGAAGTCCTAAGGCCTTACTTAGGCAAGTGTGTAGTGGTCTACTTTGATGACATTCTTATTTACAGTTCAACTAAGGGAGAACATTTGCAACATCTGAAGTTACTGTTTGAGGTCCTAAGAAAGAACAAGTTGTATGGCAAGATAGAGAAGTGCACCTTCATGCAGCCTGAGGTTTACTTCCTTGGGTTCATCATCTCTAAGAAAGAAGTAGCAGTTGATCCTAAAAAGGTGCAAGCAATCAAGGAATGGCCCCTTCCTCAAACTGTTACTGATGTTAGAAGTTTTCATGGGTTAGCCTCTTTCTATAGGAGGTTCTGAAAGTTCATAGACCCTAATTAGACTCCTCTAAGTAGTTACTAAATTACTTGTTAATTTAGTGTTTAATAAAGATCTATGTAACATGCATGCAAATTAAAATGCATAATAAAAAGTAAGAAGAAATTTCCTTACATTGGGAAATTTTGGTTTATATGGGCACAACAAGAAACACCTTTCTTGTTGTTCTTGTGCTAGAAAGAAAAAGATGATCCTCCTTGTAATCTTCAAATTAGAAGACCTCCTTTGAGATGCACCCAAGAGAGAACCCAAACTAATCACTTAGTTTTTGACTAGAAAACACAAGTGAAAAGATGAACTAATATTAGATTTTATTACTACTCTAGTAATAGGAAAATATTAGTATTTGAGAGTTTTAGAGAGATGAGGATTTTAGTGAGATGTACATGCAAAATAAGAATGAACAAGTAAGGCAAAATGAACAACAAAATTGTCCATTTAAGGACACAAGAGGTCCGGCCAAATCATGCATGAGTGGCCCCTTATTTGCTTAAAATAATCTCATGCAAAAATGTTGAGTGTAGAAGTGAATTAGAACATGATCATGTGTCATAAACATGACATGATCACATGATGTAGTGTAACACAAGAAACAACTATCATCATGTTATACACTACCTAAATTTCGGCACCCACTAGTGTCATGTGGTCCATTTTGATTTTTGATATTTGTCCCACAAATACTTATAATCATATGTTTAATTATCTTGTATAATTAAGGGTTAATTTGATCATATAACAATTATATGACTCAAACTAATAAATAATATACACTTAACTTTTAAGTGATATTATATCATTATATCAATATATAATGGGTCCAACAATGCCTAGTTAGATTATTTTACAACTCCTTGTAAATATAATTAACTAATCACCTCTTCCTCAAAGTATATGCATAACCTCAACTAATTTAATGAATTAACTATTAATCATTAAATTAAATCTTATTCAATCATATTAAAATAAGACGTAAAATTTATTCAGTTAATTATCGTAAAATTGACTAATAAACTTATCCGAAATGAGTTCGTAACTCAATTTCCAATAAGAAACTCTCGTAACTAAACATATATCAAATATATATATAAAGCACTAATTAAGGTGTATCGTATACAAATAACTAGATTTCTGTTTGGGTCTCATCCTATAGGTGTGACCGAAAGGGGTCAGTTGATTACCGCCGTCATACGACAATAACGTCTAACTCTAGTCAGCTGACCGTTATCGATTTACGTTAATCAACTGACGTGGAGTATCAAAATACTAGTCATCCCACTAATATTCCAAAATGAGATTTATAATATAAATGCACTATTGTGGAGGACACTTGCTCCAACAATCTCCCACTTGTCCGATACAAGTTGTGCATATAGCCACACTATTGCGGAGGACTCCTACTCCCACAATGTGACAACCCTCGCGAATGCGGAAATAATAAATAAACAAGCATGTGAATTATATTGCGGAAATAGGTAGTTTTTAAAAACTTTTATACATGCAAGTTGAATAAAACGAGGAGTGTCAAAATATTACAACTAAGTGCGGAAAATAACAAAGAGACGGAGTCTCTAAAAATGTTAACAAAGAATAAGTGTTTAGCAAATAAGCTAAAATCGTCTAGAGGTTAATCTTCCAGGGACCACGCCCGCTAGCTCACACCCGAACCCAAAATAGCATAAGCAAAAATCCATCCAAGCAAGCAACCTGTTCATCCATGAAAAACATGAATGCCACAGTCAGTGGGGAGTAACTCCGGGTTCTCCCAGCCATATCACCTTTAACGTACATATAAGGAAATACAAAAGTAAAGCATGCATATATAGATATACATGTGAGATACGATAAGAATAGATAGGCAATTTTATAGATAATGATAAGAGCATAAGAGGCACAAATCCGAATCCATCATGTTATTCAAAGACTCGGGAAAGACACTCTTAGGCAATCGAATACGCTCACTAGGGCTTGCATCTCACCGTTAGCGGTATAAGATTGATAAGATTGAGACTCGACAGACAAACCAAGTCAAGTCATGCGATGATCACATAATATCCAACATATTACCATCCATTCACGAACCAAGACCTTGACGGTGTCAAGTCATGCAATGACCATGAATACAATCATGAAATCACACATTCAAAGACAACGACACAAAGACGACCTTTCTCACGGTAAATGAAACGCACTAGCATCGTGTACATGGCAAGTATGATTAAAAGGCATCCACGGGATAAGCATTTCCCTGTAACGCATACACGATCACATTTCGTATATGTTCACTAATTTCCTCCGGTAGGACGACGATAATAATACGGTCCTAGTCTAAATCTGGCCAGACTCTCGGAATACGTGTTCCGATTCGACATGCGATAAACGTTTCGCATCCAAGACTCGGTCAATCATAGACGCCGAGTACCCCAAATTCGGTCGACATTCACGAAAGAGGCGGAAAAGAGCTCAAGCCTCATAACAAGCGGTACGCTACATGCAACATAACACCACCTCGCAAGTATACAACATTTGACGGCCGGGTCGAACAACGCATAGCGTTCAACTCCCAACAACGTCGTCATATGCCCACTACACATGCAATTAAGCAGTAGGATACCTCTCCGTTCCGACATTCCAGCCTTACGAACGGGAAGGTAACCAAGGGAATGAGAGTACAAAGCACAAGACAAAACCGTGCTCAAACCGTATCAATTGTAAAAACCGACTCAAAGTGGGACATAGCAAAAACCGTCACAAAACATGTGATACATGCGAAAGAGATATCATATATCCAAAACATGAATATTATAAGACATTACGTAAAATTATACGATAAACGGATCATGCGAACTAATATAAATTATGAGTTTTAGAAATTAAACGAAAAGAACACAGCCGTGTTCTAGGCCGGTCACTAGACCGGCGGCCGGTGGGCCGGCTCAGAGCACAAGGCAAAAACCAAAAATCATAGAAAACAAGGTAATGTGTTCCAGGCCGGTCAAGAGGGAGGCGGCCGGTACCCCGGCTCAGAGCAAAACACTAACAAACACAAAAATCACAAGTTTGGAAACTATCAAAACAAGGGTCTACTTCAAATGGTCATTATTAGAGTTCTGGATATGGGAATGCAGAAATTCCAAGTTGAGGTGATAGCTTATCCTCTTACGATTCCAACGAGTGGTCACAAGCCCAAAACAAGCAAGTAACAAAGGAGTTATGATCGTTCTACGAAAAAGGGTCGGTGCAGGAAATTCCTAGCCGGGCACTAGACCGGCTGCCGGTCCTTCGGCCAGGAATACAATTCCACCCGAGAACAACAAGCACCAATTCTATCATTTTCAATTCTCCTAATTCACTTCTAATAATTACCAATAATCAATATTCATCATCAATAATCAACAAATAACAACAATCATAAATCATAACATGATCCCTAAGCTTCTAATCGTATTCTAAATACGATTTCTAACATATAAAGCATACAAAACACGTAAATGATACCGAGTAACCCTTCACCGTTACCTTTACGCGTCTTTAATCGATTACTAAGCCTTCCTAGTAGTCTCCACCTACAATTAGGTATTAAAAGATGAATATACTCCACCTTGAGAAAGACGGATAATTTAAAAAGCGAGAAAGACGGTAATTTTATTACCAATACGGATAGAGGAAGGTAAGAGGGGAAGAATAAGACGAACTTACGTGAATTCCGACAAGAAACGAGGGAGCTACGATGATTCAAAGATCGATAGCAAAGAGGGAGGCCATGATTTTGTTTGCTTAAGGAGGAAGTAATTTGGTTGTGTTTGAGTAATGAATTAGGTTAAGGGGTAGTGTGAGATTAAGTAAAGGGTGAGTCGGAAAGTCAACAAAAGTAAAAGACGGCTTAAAAGTCAAGAAAATTCAAAGACGGCTTAAAATTCAAGAAAAGTCAAAGACGACTTAAAATTCAAGAAAAGTCAAAGACGACTTAAAATTCAAGAAAAGTCAAACTCGACTCAAAAGTCAAGAAAAGTCAAACTCGACTCAAAAGTCAAGAAAAGTCAAACTCGACTCAAAAGTCAAGAAAAGTCAAACTCGCCTTAAGACGGTATTTTCATGGAATCTCCCAGAAATTCCAAATACGAACTCGGAAATTCTAAATTCGACTCGGAACATAAAATTATAAATTAAAACTTAAATTTGCTGAAAAGATTTCGTAAAATATTTCTACTAGAAAAATAGGGTACATTTCCGGGTGTTACAGAGGCTGCCTGTTCTTGGTCTTCTTCTTCTTCCTCTGATTCCTGTGATTTTCTTACCTTATTCTTTTTTATTCAATATTTTATAATCGTTTTGTCTTGGCTTAGATCGCTAATAATTCAATAATAGCTAGTTTTCGTATTTGAATCTGATTCGGGTTTTAGATATTCGATTAGATCCTATCAAATCTATGGATTCATTGTTGATATAAGTTGTAGTAATTAATATGTTAAATCACTTTCACTCGGGTCATAGTCACTAATTCATCGCAAATATACCAACGAACATTAACAGATTGCGATTCAGGCTTCACAGCCAGAACCCACTCGAGAACAGACGCAACAGGCGTTGCGCCTCTTCCAGAGGACGCACCAGCTGCTGCGCGTGTTCTGGGCTGGTTTCTCTCTCTAAACTTCTATTATCGTCTCAAATAAGCTTTAGTTATATAATTAATCAACTATTAACTCTAATATCATTGGTAATCCGTCTTTTAGTTTTCAAACCTTTGTTTTGAATATATTTCTAACGTAGATACCGTATCCTTGGTAATCTTTGTAATCGGTTGTAATTTCCTTTAGTCCATTGTATTGTTTGATTTCTTTGCCTTTCACATATAATCAATTCTGAATCCCAATTTCGACATAATTGAGTGCTAATTACATGTTTATCGACATGGTCTAATTCATATGTTAGGATTAAAACATTGGATGTTGCACTGCATGCATACAATCAATAACATATCAAATACGAACGATTTCCCAAATCATTAGTAGAGGCCACTATAGAGGCGGGCAGGATTAGGTGTTCGATTAAAGAACATCCTAATATGTACCCTCACCCCTTACTCCAGATCTCTGTAAATATCTATGTTCATTGGCATCCACGAGTGTCGTTCTAGACATAGAATGCTAAGGGTAACGAGTTCTTAGTGTTCTGTCATTACTTTGTATCTAGACATGGCATAATGTATTCGAACGGTTCCAATTTCCCATAAACATTGGTGGCGACCACAAATGCGTATCAATACGCTTGTTCCGGTCCGTGGTCTCGCCGTGTATCACATTCCCCCTTTTAGATGCGAATGTCAACCTTGAGCTAAAAGGGCTCTTTATCCTTAACTTACCAAAATTTCATGGTAATGTGGGTGATGACCCAAATAGGCTGTAAGTTTCTTAAACTCAATATTAGACACTTCTAATATCATTATACATTTAGTTTACTCTTAAAATAAATAGATCTTATGCATGCATAACAAAATATAAAGGAAAGAACCATTTCTTACATTGCTTAAATGAATTTGGGCACAATATTTGAACTCCTTTCAAATATTGATCTTGAGCTAGTATGATGAGGATCATCTTCCAAGTTTCAAACTAGAAACTCTCCAATAAGTTGCACCCAAGACTACCCTTAATCTCTACAAAATACTACACTAGTATTAAATAGTAGAAGCCCTTATTATGAACTAATAGATATATTACTACCCTTAGTAATGATATTATTAGTGTAGGAACACAAGAAGAATTTCTTAATTTCTTTTAGTGAGAGATAGAGATTTTGTAGAAAGATAAGCATCATGCAAAAATGAGATTTTATGGTATATATTAAGAGGGAAAAACAAGCCCTCTTTGGCTTTGTTAAAACCGGTCACCCACACCCCACATGGGTGGGGTGTTGTCACTTCCAATTGTTCTTAACAATGTAAAAAGGTTGAGTGTTGGTAATAGTTTTGGGTATGATTAAGTCTAATTCCTAATTAGAATAATACACAAAAATAATCACCCTTTTGTACACTACCAAAACCGGTGCACCCTTGTAATATGGGTGTCCATTTTATTTTTGCAATTTGTCATTTGTCACAAATGTGACATGTAACATGTAACATGTAATTTTGCTTATAAATGTGCATTTAACCAATTTAAATGCAATTTCATAACAAATAAATTAGACTTAACATTTTTAGTCACATTTTATAATTACATGTAAATAAAATGGCTCCTCTCATATTTGGTTAAAAGAATCTACAACAGTTTGTAATTATAATCGACCAATTTTACTTATCTCAAATGTTTCATAAACATAATGCATTCTTAGTAATATAACAATTAAATTACCAAAATGAATCTTATTTAATCATATTACAATAAGATATATTTCTCACTTACAATTTAAACTTGGTTCAGTTTAAGGGATTAATTAATCTGTATCGCTATACAATTAATTAATGTACATGATTACGGGATTGTCCTTTAGGTGTGACCTCAAGGGATCAATTGATCACCACCGTCATACGACAGTAACGTCAAACTCAATTGAGCCAATCATTACCGATTTATGTTGACCAGTTGACTATAATATTCATCATCCCTTTGTATTCTTTTATTGAGATTTAATTATGTGATCGCACTATTGTTGAGGACATTTACTCCAACAATCTCCCACTTGTCCGAGACAAGTGTGCGTCACCAATTCTCTTGTCCTATTACAATATCTCCCACTCAATGCAAGGTGTCTTGCAGGTCGTACTTGCATTTGATCATATCAAGAGTGGTTTTCTCGATCTGGAGAGTAACTGTCTGACCGGAATTATCTACCATAGATACCTTCTGAGCGTGGCCACGCATTTTCAGCTTATTCCTCCTCGAGTGGCCTTGAGATTTAAAACAACCCTGACAAGGGGTGGTCAATTCCTATCGCACTACTCCCTTTGCATAGCCACATCTCATCATGACCCAAAAGATGCCCATTTCACCCCAGTTACGAAGGTCGTAGAGCATAAATCAAAGTCACTCTGAAACTGTGCCACCTTAGGCGAGCAGTCTTTAGTCATAGAATTGACTCAAAAAGAATACTAGTAGCTCTTGCCACGACCATGCTACAAAAATTGCCAGAATTCTATAAGCGGTCACTGCTCGACAGATTGTCTCTTACACTCTGTCTATGTGATCAATTTGTCATCCCTTATGACCCTATGACAATTGATCTTGCCATCAATCGCACCACAATCTAGTCACTTCGAGATGTCACCTCATATAAGTGACTAGGGGCCAATGCTATGTTAAATCAGTCCACTTTAATGGAGTCCAAAATTGTCTCTACAATCCATTTGGATATAACAAAGCACAAAGCTGAGTTTATGAAACTCAAACGATAAATGTGATTATCATATATGAACAATCAACACAATGTTATTGTTTCATATCATATAATCTAAAGTTTATTTCGCCCATGACTACTCATGACGATCTTGTTAAATGCAATAAAGGCTTGGGTAGTGAATATACCATATATTCATTTATTTCAACCTTGTGATTTGCTTTTTCCTTACATCCAATGTTATTCCTAATAACATGAATTTATATATGTACATATCTAGATCTCTATCTAGTGTTGGGCTCTTTAACTTGAAAGATGTTCCCACTCGTTATCATGATAATTGATAGGTATTAAGGTGAAATGAGCTACCATTAGCTCCTTGTAAGCCACCTTATTCTCATCATAATGTACTACGTCTCTATTTGTAGAATTTATAATGATTGACTCTTCAATCATCCTTTTAGTTATTCGCTTCTTTTATAACAAAGGTATGCCTAGGATTTTGAATAAATCCTTATAAGTTTGGAAATTTAGGTTTGTGTAACCTTTACCACACTACCAAATTTTCTCTACCAAACACAAGATGAATCCCAAGTCCTCCTTGAGAACTCTATGGATGTTCTTGTAGGCTATCCAATGACACTCATCTGGATTGATTTGTTATGGGCTTGTCATGCTACTAGCATACAATTCATTTAGGTATGTGCATGTAATGGCATACATCATCGATATCATGTGATCAACAACTCTTAGGTTCAGTGGATGACTATGACCCTTTCATAGTGATACCACTTTTATCAACATAAACAACCTATTTAACTTGTTGAATAGATTAAGGATCTTATCGATATAAGATACCTTTTAAATGCCAAGCTAAAATCTTCTATTCCACAATAGATTTTGATTTTAGTAAACATGTTGCCCTCTTTTATCCAACATTAAAAACCAACCATTCCTTTCAAAAAGGTAACACGAATACGTTAGTCACAATGAGTGATACGTCATTCACGTGGAAAACAATTTCTCCCACTGAACTTCATGTCTTTACATGATAACTTAAACTCCCACTTAACTTCATGTCTATACATGACTTTAACTCCCACTGAATTTCATGTCTATACATGACTTTTTCGACAATTCGAGTGAAACCCTTCTTATACCTTATAATAGAAAAGATCATCATAACCTTTAGGTAGATACATACAATAGGTTTTTGTCATGTACACATCCTATTCCAAATCCCTATTTGGACATGTAGTTTTGATGTGTATCTTGTACACACTTATTATGAGGTATTTCACTGATGATTTGGATCTAAGCATAGTAACGCATTAACTTAGCTTTTGTAGACATCTACATGTCTATCCATGCAACTACAATTGGACAACTCCAAATAAAACATTTTCTTTGCATAGATTCCATATAGTTTCATAAGTTTCTTATGTTAGAAAATTTCTAGGTGCTTCCACTTCATAGATCATAATCTTATTGGACAACTACAATTGGACAACTCGTATCTATATAATAAAGTTGAGATCATAACATAAACGATAGGGATAAATTACCAACAGAAACATCTTTCCAGTTTTGATATATCCTAGATATTTAGTGCACTTCCTCTTCCAATTCCCTACGCCATTACAATAATGACATTTTTCTTTATTAGAGGCACCCTTCTTGGGCATGGGAGAGCTATTCTAAATAGCTTTACCCTTTTCCCTTGAAGGTGGAGGGCTTCTTCCCTTTACTACCACCTTTCTTGAACTTCCCCTTGCTCCTTTTATTAATATGGAGCACATCCTTTGAAGTGCTAACATTTAGCTCATGTCTCTCTTGGCTTGCACGAGCATCTTGTGCATTTCATGAAGAGAGGTTTTTCATGTTATGCATATTGTAGTTTACCCTAAACTTCACATATGCTTTGATTTTCCCCAAGGAATTTTAGACTCGGTCGATAACGAGTTGTTCGGGAATGGTCACTCCTTGCAATTTAAGAGTCTCAACATGCTCAATCAATTTGAGTACATGAGGGTTAACTTTTGGTCCTCTTTTAGGTTCATGTTGAATAATGTGGAAGCCATCTTATATTGTAAGATCCTAGGAGCTTGTGAAAAACATGGTCACAAGCTTGGCATAGATCTCATAGGCCGTGCTCATCTTATGGCACTCCCTTGAAGATCGGCCTCCAACGAGAAGATCAAAACGTTTTTGATCGCGGCGGACTCTTTGTGGCTAGCCTCATAGGCTCGCCTTGCGAGGCGGTTGACCTTTCATTAGGTGCGGTGGGAGAGGCCTTGGCAAGGTAACGAAACATTTCGTCACCCGCCGTGGCCAAGCGGAGTTGCATTTGCCAATTGGTAAAATTAGCGCCATTCTTTTCTAACTTGCATCGATCCATAAAGGATCGAAGCCATGAGACATTTGTGAGAGTTGGAGCATTGGTGTTGGATGAACTAGCCATTGCGATTGTACAAAGTTAACTACAAATTTAAGACATAAAGGAAATGTCAACATTTATCATTTTAAATACTTGTAAACATTTTAAACAAGTTTTAACTTTTAAATAGTGACCTCTACCCAACTATTATAAATGATTCCGAGATCCAAATTCATATCAACTTGGGCACGGTATGCCGATTCATCCCTCATTAACATAATTCGGTGGATTAACTCTTTAATCGATTCTACATTAGAACTCTCGGTCGATAATATTACTTTAATATTTATCTTAAGCCCGGAACACATGCGGCTACGGTCGCGAATACTTCCGTTGAGCTCAATCCAAATTTCGAAATAATAACATTTATTACCCCACTTACCCAACGTAACAAGTTTAGCACCCCTGGTGAGCAGTATCTTGGGACACCCTCAAATTGCGGATAGAAAAAAAATAATTTAAATAAATAAAAGATTGAGAATACGTTTCTAATTGGTTCAATTTACGTGGAAAATCGGTATATTTAAAACCGGAACCTTACTATTAAAATATTCTCATAAGAGTGGTCTAAATAAAAAGGTCATAACAAAAAAATACTAAATTATCCATAAAAAAGTAGTGGCCTGAACGGGTGACATATCTCCCGTATAAATACGGAAATAAAAGAGTGTATAATAATATACACTCCTAAGAACCGAATATAGGTCCAAGGTAAATACTTCGCTCGCTAGCTCGTCAATGTACCCAAGTATGCATCACAAACCTGCCAACCGCATTAAATATAAACACGGAAGCCACAGTCAGTGGGGAGTAACTCCGAGTTCTCCCAGCCACGAAATGTCGAGTTTAATAAAACATGAATAACATAAAAGAAATGTATATGGAAAATACAACACTTTACATATACGATATGCTTTTCATGTTATGAAACAAATAACTAACATATAACCTAACATATGAAAGCTATCATGTGAAACCGTTATTTATCTATAACTCGAGGTAGGGAAGCTGGTATGCTAGCTCAGAGGTTACCTTTAACATGGCCATGATACACTCAAACCCTAATCAAACATAATATCATGTGAATCAGTTAACATCCGGTAATCCAAACTCTATCAACCTTAGACGGCTTGCATCTCACCTTCTAAGATTCATAGAATCATCAAACATGAAAGACCAATACGTCTATAAACAGGCATAAGTTCCTAGTACAGTCAATAGTCGACTTCTGTAACTCGAGGCTATACCACAAGGTAGGAAAACATCCTAGTCCTAGACTGATCAGACCTAGCGATAACAGCTATTCCATTCCCCGTCTCATGACAAAACAGTACACAAGAATCTCTACTAGGCGACCCCCTAGACAGAGTTGGCTAGTACTTAAGCTGGCTCCATTCCCAAAGTGGAACTCTTAGGCAGCCATGCCCCGACTTGGAGATAAACCCCCCAGGCCGTGACACAAAAGCTATTAACCATGAACTATATACTCGTTAAAGATAGTACGGCCTATCTATGACATGGTCCAAGATACTCATTTAGAATTAGAATGGTCAAGACGCCATATACTCATAATTCTCTATGGGTACTTAGTCAACACGACATATATCATACAATCAAACAGTCACGGGAAAAACTTCCTATCAGGTGACTAATTGCATATAAATCATATTCAAATATCATATCGCCTCATATCTACTAAGGCTCATTCATTCATTAAATAAAACCTTACTTGAAGAAAAATCCCCGACCCGAGTCCCGCGACGGGTCATCAGTCAAAACGGGGCTGACTAGATCTTAGTTTGACCAAACCCGTTTGGTCAAACCGGCTAAAAACAGAGTCTTTACCAATTAGACTTGAACATAAAATCATCATATTCATTACATGTTATTTTATTAAAACTTCTAACATGTGAATTATTAAATCTTACGAAAACCCGCTTGACTAAAAGGATATCAAATTAAACTACGATCTCGTATTATAATTTCTAACATGTGAGAAATAATAATTTTATGAAAAACCTTTTAATTAAATATTTTACTTATTAAAATTTCCCACTTGCTAAATATTACAAAACACGATAAATTAACACTAAACTCAAAAAACCGTCACAAGACTAAAAAGGTGACTCATGGGCTGTTTTGGGCCGAACCTAACACGGGCCTGGACTGGGCCCACGGGCCTGGTTTGGGCTGTTTTGGCTTTTTGATCGACTTTACTAAAAACCGTTTCATAATATTTCCCGCATGCTTAACATATTTAAAACCCGTCAAAACAACAACAAAACAATCAAGTATCGACACAACCCCCAAGGACCAAACATGGACCAACCAGACCGGGCTGGACCGGGTCTGAACCGGCCTGGTTTGGACCGGTTTCCAGCCATCAAAACAGCCACCCTACACGGCCCAACACCAACATCAATTCTAAATTATTTCTAACATGTTTTAATTAACAAACAACCATTTTAACAATCATCCATAAAAAAAATCATGATTATGAACAAATCATTCAAATATGTCAAGAACACTAATCATGCTAAATATACATACAACATAATAAAAATAACTACTTATCATGTTACTAACTAAAACCGTAAATAACAACAACATAACTAAAAACAAAAGATACAAAGGTATGTAACATTAATTCGTCGAGTAAATCGGAATCGTTACCTTAGCTAGCAAAATCAATTAGCACCAAAAAAAATAAGAAGTATAAACCCGTCTACTAATCTTCACCCAAAATATACGAGTCACCAAACTCGTCTTCAAAATCTTCTCCTATAAGAAATGACAAGAATAATATTGTTAGAATTAAAAACTTGATTTTCCATAATTAAGTGTTGAAAACGATTTTGTCGGAATTGAAAATAAACCGTACTTGAAGATGGAGAGCGAAAAGGAGATTCTAGAAATATAAGTTAGGACGGATTTGAATAAGAAATGAAGGTTTTGTGACGATTTTGCTCAAGAACGACGAAGAATGATGAAGAACGACGAAGAACGATGAAGAACGATTAAAGAAAGTATTAATTTGATCTTAAGTTGTTTTATTGTAAAATGAAAAGGTAGTTAGTGAGTTGGAGTGGAGAGTGAACCGTGTAAATATAGAGGAAATATGGAGTCGGGTTTTGAAATTGTTGTTACGGAATTGACTCGGGTTTTATAATTAATTAAGGTAATTAATTAGATATTATTAGGTTTAATAATAGTTTAATGAAATATCTAGATATTAATTAGATATTATGTTATTGTAATCAAAAGAAAGGAAAATATCTAGTCCTATTAGAGAGCAAAGGAGCCGTGTGATATGGTGATAGTCGGGTCTGTTTTGTAAACGATTTTGCGTAATTTTCGTTGACGGATCGATAAAGTTACAAATATCTTAGATATTCGTATTAGTTTAATCGAAAGAATGAAAATATCCAAAGTGAGTGGAAAAAGATGACATGGGGCGTGTGACTCATTCCAAAGTCGGGTTTCGGGTTTGTTTCGGGATTTAAGATGACTCGGGAATAGTTAAATGATGTTCGGGATTAAACCGTAAAAGTTATTCTTTAATTCCGAATAAATTCAAAATAATTATATTAAATTATCATAAATTCAAATAAATCTTAATAAAAATAAATTAAATTTATTATTATTTTTAAAAAAAAAAAATTTGAACATCGCAATCAATCATCATCATCAAGAGATGAGAGAGAAAATTGGAGAGAGAAAGCTCCTTCTTGGGATTCCTAGGGTTTTGTGCAAAGGCCAAAACCTCATTTAATTCTCAATCTCTTTTTCAGTAAAATCTAATTAGTAAATAGTAGATATCAATTATTAATCACAAATAGTATTGTAATAATTTTTTAGTAACTAATAATGGATGTTAACACAGTATTGAATGAGGCCCGATTAACTGTTTCGAATAAAATCAATGAGCTTAATTCTGAGGTTGGAACTGATGATACGCGAGTGAATGAATGGCAAGTAGTTGGTTCTAGGAAGAAGAAGACGGTTAATGGTAGTGCTCAGGAGGGGAAATTGGCACCAATAGCTGAACATGTGGATGAGTCCTCTTCCATTAAAGGTAATCTTCTCAAGATTTCAATTGATGATGTTAAAGAGGAAATTGCTTATTGGAATACTGCTGTGTTTGGCTATGTTATGGGGGCGAATCCACCTAGAATGGTAATGGAGGGATATATACGGAGAGAACTGAAAAATTATACTATATCGAAGATAGCTTTTCTTCCTAATGGGATGTTTGTGATTCGATTTGAGACGAATGAACATCAAAAATTGGTTCTGGATAGAGGTATTATGTTATTTGATGGGAAACCAGTGATTCTAAGACCTTGGGATGCAGATGTGAAAATGTCAAAAGTCCAGGTTAAGAATGTGCCTATTTGGGTAAAATTGATGGGACTTGATTTGAAATTTTGGGGTAATGCTTGCTTGGAGAAGTTAACATCCTTGATAGGGAAGTATGTAAGGGTGGATGAACTCACTCAGAGTAGGAATCTTCTGGGATTTGCTAAGGTTTTAGTTGAGGTTCAGGTTGATCAAACATTTCCTGATAAAATTGTATTTGAGGATGAGAAGGGTCAGGAAATTACGGTGTTGGTGGAGTATGATTGGGTCCCTATCACCTGTATAAGTTGTAATGGGATGGGGCATTCTGCAAAGGTGTGTAAAAAGGGGAAGTCTTCTGCACCCATCAAACCTGTGAATATTCAGCCAAAACAAGTTTGGAAGAGGAAAGAAAACCCTCCTGTACTGCTGGATCCTGTTAATTTTCCTGCTTTAACTAGAGTTCAGCAGGTTGTTGAGGTAGTGGGAGCTGCTCAGAAGGAGAAGGAGAGTGAAATGACTCCTGCCAATACACCAATGAATATGAGCTATAGCTCTCTGTTTACTCCTGCTAGAATAATCACTAAAATGACTAGACATGAGACTCGAATTCCAGGTGGACATGAGGAGGATTTTGTTGTTAAATTCAATAATGCTGTGGGTATGTCTGCTCTAGAAGTGGATAAAGGAGGTGGAGAGGTAGGGCCTTCCTCTCCAAATGACTAGAATGGGAGTATGGAATGTTAGGGGTCTGAACAACATAGATAAACAAAATTACATTAAATGGTATTTGCATCAGAATGACATTGAGTTGTTTGGGCTCCTTGAGACCAGGGTAAAATCTGGTTCTCTAAATAAGGTAGTTAGTAGTGTGTGTAATGGTTGGTCTTATGTTACAAATCATGATTATCATAATGGTGGTAGGGTGTGGGTAATGTGGAAAGCTCAAATCCTGCAGGTATCTACTTTGGAGATGAATGCACAGTATGTTCATCTCAGAGTAAACAGGCTAGGAGAAGCTGATTTTTTTCACTGTACTTTTGTTTATGGTTTTAATAAACCTGAGGAGAGAGTTGGACTGTGGGAGGATATGATTAGGATGAATAATAACTGCCCTTGGATTGTTTTGGGTGACTTTAATAATGTAAGGTATGCTGGTGAGAAGATTGGTTTACCTGTTAGGGATGCTGAGATTATTCCTTTTCAAAGGGCCATTAATCTGAGTGACCTGCAGGATATGAAGACTCTTGGTGCTTTCTTCACTTGGAATAATAAGCAGCCAAGTGGTACTAGGGTCTTTAGTAGGATTGATAGAGTTTTGGTGAATGAGGTGTGGATCAGAACCTGGCCTAATCAATATGCTTTCTATGGACCTGAAGGGGACTTTGACCACTGTCCTTGCATCATTGAGGAAGGAGCTGTCAGTGTACCCAGAATTAAACCTTTTAAATTCTATAATATGTGGTGTAAAGTTCCTGAGTACAGGAGGATTGTACAAGATGGATGGCAAGTGGTAGTTTCTGGGACTCCAATGTATTGTGTGGTGAAAAAGCTCAAAGGACTTAAGAGGAGTTTGAAGAGGTTAAACAAGGAACTCTTTTCTGATATTGAAAGGAATTCAGATGTGGCATATGAGTTGCTCTTGGTGAGTCAAAGGAATTTGCAAGCCAACCCATCCTGTCCTACTCTTATGGATATTGAATATCAGACAAGGAACAGCTATCTACTCCTCAAACAAGCTAAGGAGGATTTTTTGAGGCAAAAAGCCAAATGTAAATGGGTTAAGGAGGGGGATATAAACTCAGCCATGTTTCATAGAGTTATCCAGCAGAGAAATATGCAAAACAAAGTTTTTAGGATTGATGGTATTGATGGCATTACTTATACCAATCCTGATGAGATTGCTAAAGCTTTTGAGCAGTATTATATTCAACTTCTAGGAGTGGCTGGGCAGACTGAGGGATTCAGCCATGGAGTTATGCAATCTGGACCAAGGGTGATGGTTGAGGACTGGCCAATGTTGTGTCAGATTCCAACAAATGATGAGATTAAGGATGCTCTGTTTTCAATACCTTGGGACAAGAGTCCAGGGCCTGATGGGTATAGTAGTTGCTTCTTCAGAACCAGCTGGGATATCATTCAAAATGAGGTGTGCAGAGCTGTTAAGGATTTTTTTAGATCAGGTAAGCTTCTGAAGTAGATTAATTGCACTAATCTTGTCCTGATTCCCAAAGTTGATAATCCTGTTACAGTGAAAGATTTTAGACCTATAGCTTGTTGTAATACTATTTACAAGATCATTGCTAAGGTGTTGTGTCAAAGGTTGAGTTCTGTTCTTCCTGAGATTGTTAACCCTGCACAAGCTGCTTTCATAAAGGGTAGAAGCATTATGGGGAATATTCTGATTGGACAGGATCTCATCAGGTTGTATGCACGTCCAGCTGCCTCCCCTAGATGCTTGATCAAGGTGGATCTTAGGAAGGCTTATGATTCTATTGAGTGGGACTTTGTGGAGCAGGTATTACTAAATCTTAACTTCCCTGAGCATTGCATTAAACTGCTTATGCAATGCATCACTACTACTTCCTATTCTCTGGTAATTAATGGAGGTGCTCAGTGTTTCTTTCCTGGTAAGAAAGGTCTTAGACAAGGGGACCCTTTGTCTCCTCTTCTTTTTACTTTGTGTATGGAATACCTGAGTAGATTACTGAATGTGGTAAGTCAAACAAGGGGGTTCAAGTTCCATCACTTATGCAAGAGCTTGAGGCTTAACCATTTGATGTTTGCTGATGACCTTTTAATTTTCTGTAAAGGAGACTTGAGGTCTATTTTTCTGATCATGGAGGGGTTTAAACACTTCTCTGTGGCCTCTGGATTGCATATCAACAATGACAAGTCTGACATTCTGTTGAATGGGGTAAAACCTGACACTGAAATGCTGATTTTGGAACATACTAGGTTCAAGAAAGGTTCTCTACCCTTTAGATACCTTGGGGTTCCTATGTCTCATAAGAGACTTACAAAGGTTGAGTGTAATATTTTGGTGGAGAAGATGACTGCCAGGATCAAAGGATGGAATAAGAGGAAGATTTCTTACACTGGCAGACTCACTTTAGTCAAATCTGTACTAAGTACAGTTCAGAACTATTGGGCACAAATCTTTGTGTTACCTATGGGTGTGTTGGATAAACTGAAAGCTTTGTGCAGGAATTTCCTTTGGGAAGGTGCTGAGAATTACTCAAAGGCTCCTTTAGTGGCTTGGAATTGTTTATGCAAAGGTAAGGATTATGGGGGGCTAGGGCTGGTTGATGCTAGAGTTTGGAATTGTGCAGCTGTAGGAAAGTTGGTGTGGTGGATAGCTCTGAAGAAGGACCACCTATGGATCAAATGGATAGACAAAGTCTACCTTAAAGGCAGGAATTGGCAAACATACTCCCCCTCAACTTACAGCTCTTGGGCATGGAGGAAGATATGTGAAGTGAAGACTATGATGCTGCCTGCTCTGATTAGGGAAGATTGGATGAGTGCAGACAAACCTTATACTATTGCTAATGGTTACTCTTGGCTACAGAGCAATGAAGAAGACAGGAAGGGTTGGTGCAGGGTTGCTTGGAACAGATTGAATGTGCCTAAGCACTGCTTCATTAGCTGGTTAATGTGGCAGAGCAGATTGCTTACCAAAGATAGGTTACATAGAATGGGGATTGATAATGATAGGCTGTGTTTATTATGTGGGGAGCAAAATGAGGATCATCAACATTTGTTTGCTGAATGTAAGTTCACAAAGGATTGCTATAACCTAATGGCTCATTGGATTCAGGTTAATGATCAGGTTTTCTACAAAGCTGACAGACTACTTAGCATGAGGAACAAAACTGGTTTTCAGAGGAAGGTTTGTTGGGCTCTAATCTCAGCTTTGCATTATGGTATCTGGAGAACTAGGAATGTCTGCAGGATGGACCATTTTGTTACTCGGCCAGGGACATTGGTGGATCAAGTTAGAAGTGATATGAGATTGAGGTTGTTAAATGTTAAGCTTGGGAAGATATCAAATAAGGATATTAATTGGTGTAGAGAATTGAAGTTGATGTAATTAGGTTTTTATGCTTAATTGAGTCATGTTGAGGAGCATAGTTTTGAGTTGTATTGACTTTTGATTGATTTATAAAATCTTACATTGGTACCAAAAAAAAAAAAAAAAAAATTTATTATTTTTCAAAATAAAATTTCGGTCTTTCAATTTACGAGGTGAGTCGGAAAAGTCAACGAAAGTCAAAGTCGACTTAAAAGTCAAGAAAAGTCAAAGATGACTTAAAAGTCAAGAAAAGTTAATGACGACTTAAAAGTCAAGAAAAGTCAATGACGACTTAAAAAGTCAAGAAAAGTCAAAGACGACTTAAAAGTAAAGAAAAGTCAAAGATGACTTAAAACGGGATTCTCATGAAATCTCGCAGAAATTCCAAATACGAACTCGGAATTTCCAAATACGACTCGAAACAATAAATTCCATTTTAAAACTTGACTTTGCTGAAAAGTATTCGTAAAACATTTTTACTAGAAAAATTGGGTACTTTTCGGGTTGTTACAGAAGGTAGAGATAATTTAAGGGAGACGGATCTGTGTTATTATTCCATTATAAGGGGTATATATACACATACAATAGAGGTAAAGTTTCCATAAGATAATATATTCTAGTATCCTATAAGATATGAACATCCATATAATAATATATCATAACACTCCCCCTTGGATGTCCATTACTGAATAACATGCCTCGTTAAAAACCTTACTAGAAAACCATATGGGAAAAACACTAGAAAGGAAAAGAGTACAATAATCTCCAAACACACGCATAACAAGCTGCCTTGTTAAAACCTTTCCATGTAAAACCCAGTGGGACAAAACCATAGCTAAGGAAAAAGAGTACAGCGCGTGCTACTCCCCTTGATGATAACATGACTGTATATAACTTCAAATGAATCATGCTTTGACGTAACTTCTCGATCGTTGAATAGAATCCATTGTAGTTGATAAACTTGATATCTTCATATACTTGATAATTTCAATCTTCACATTGCTTTAGAACTCACAATTCGGATGTAGTCATTCATGACAACTCTTGATCTTCATTTAAGGTAATACACCAATAATGAGAGAAAATAATTTTAATTCTTCTCATAACATGACATAATATTATGTATAAAACAATTGTCATCTCAACAGTCATCACTATAGCGTATCAATAATGCGCTTGTAGTGCTACCTCGTTAAAAACCTTGATAGGAAAAATCCGTTGAGACAAAAACCTAGTCGAAGGGAAAAAGAGTGTAGCAATCGTCCATATATTGGATCTCTACGGGAGAAGCAATCAAATTGTTGGATAATAATAATCCACTAAATACCTTCAGTAATTTTCTTTGTTAAACCATTGTATTGACATCCTCATTGTAGACTTTGACTACATTATTTTTCAATCGTTATGATACTTCTGGACCATAAACTCATTTCAAGTGTTTAACGAGAAACTCATTCGGATCTCAATTCTCATATGCTCAAACTTCAAGTTGAGACATCAAATAAACTCTACAGGAGTTTTGATGTTCCATTTTGGAACTAATCACGATATTTTTCAATCGTATTGTAGAGGTTTATATATTTCGTCACGAGTTCTTAAAACTCAATTGATCAACCATTTAACAAATGATGATCATTCATAAGAGGCTCCTTCAAGGAGATATCCTCGCAGAAGTAAAATATACTTCTCCTTTAAACATTTATCAAAGTAGAACAAGATAATTAATCATGTGCATGCAAATGATATGTAACTAATTCTAAACAACATAGTCTAACTGTGACACCCTCAAATTTGCGGAAAGAAAAAAATAATTTAAATAAATAAAAGATGAGAATACGTTTCTAATAGGTTCACTTTAGTGAAAATCGGTATATTTTAAAACCGGAACCTACTATTAAATATATTCATCATAAGAAGGTGTCATAAATAAAAAGGTTCATAATAAAAAAAAGAAATAATATTATACATAAAAAGTATCTGAAACGGGAGACATATCTCCCGTATAAATACAGAAATAAAAGAGTGTATAATAATATACAATCCTAAGAACCGAATATAGGTCCAAGGTAAATACTTCGCTCGCTAGCTCGTCAATGTACCCCAAAGTATGCATCACAAACCTGCCAACCGCATTAAATATAAACACGGAAGCCACAGTCAGTGGGGAGTAACTCCGAGTTCTCCCAGCCACGAAATGTCGAGTTTAATTAAACATGAATAACATAAAGAGATGTATATGGAAAATACAAAACGTAACATATATGATATGCTTTTCATGTTATGAAACAAATAACTAACATATAACCTAGCATATGAAGGCTATCATGTGAAACCGTTATTTATCTATAATACGAGGTAGGGAAGCTGGTATGCTAGCTCAGAGGTTACCTTTAACATGGCCATGATACACTCAAACCCTAATCAAACATAATATCATGTGGATCAGTTAACAATCGGTAATCCAAACTCTATCAACCTTAGCCGGCTTGCATCTCACCTTCTAAGATTCATAGAATCATACAAACATG
Organism: Heliosperma pusillum; assembly: GCA_022085475.1. Taxonomy (NCBI): domain Eukaryota; kingdom Viridiplantae; phylum Streptophyta; class Magnoliopsida; order Caryophyllales; family Caryophyllaceae; genus Heliosperma; species Heliosperma pusillum. Next base: position 675 of record JAIUZE010073668.1, on the reverse strand, counting down.
AAAGACCAATACTTCTACAAACAGGCATAAGTTCTTAGCACGGCCCATAGTCGACTGTAACTCGAGTCTATACCACGAGGTAGGATATACTTATATATTTAGGCTCAGCGGTTACCCTAATAACATGGCCAAAATACAAAGCACACATCTAGGCTCAGCGGTTACCTTTAAAACATGGCCCAGATCCAAAGCACATATCTTAGCTCATAGGTTACCCTAATAACATGGCCAAGATACAACTCTACCCTCATCCAGACTATACGCAGACCCGAGAAATGCGGAAAACATCGCACCCAAGACTCACACATGAGTACCTCCCTAGGAATCCACCAAGGTGTTGGCTAGGTAACTTAACTGACTCCATTCCCCAAAGTGAGCCGAATGGCAGCCATGCCCGCCGACTTGGATATAAAACCCACCAAGCCGGGACACAAAAGCTATCAACAAGTGACATTACTCGTTAAAGATAGTAAGGCATATCAATGTCACTGGTCCAGATACTCATTTAGAATTAGAATGTTCAGACGCCATATACTCATAATCTCATCTATCTCTATGGTACTTAGCCAACACGACACATATCACCCAATCGCACATCCACGGGAAACACTTTCCTATCATGTTAACTAATAATTGCATATACATCATATTCAAAGTATATATCGCCTCATATCT
>JAIUZE010073667.1:0-32325 GCA_022085475.1 Heliosperma pusillum | reverse complement strand
GGTTTGAGCACTATTTTGTCTTGTGCTTTGTATTCTCATTCCCTTGGCTACCTTTCCGTTCGTAAGGCTGGAATGTCTGAACGGAGAGGTATCCTACTGCTTAAATGCATGTGTTAGTGGGCATACGACGACGTTGTTGGGAGTTGAACGCTATGCGTTGATCGACCCGGCCGTCAAATGTTGTGTACTTGCGAGGTGGTGTTATTTGCATGTAGCGTACCGCTTGTTATGAGGCTTGAGCTCTTTTCCGCCTTTTTCGTGAATTGATCTACCGAATTTGGGGTACTCGGCGTCTTTGTAAGACCGAGTCTTGGATGCGAAATGTTATCGCATGTCGAATCGGAAAATGTGATTCCGAGAATCTGGCCAGGTGTAGACTAGGACCGTATTATTATCGTCGTGCTACCAGGAGGAAATTAGTCTACATATACGAAATGTAGCATCGTGTATGAGTTCATGGAAATGCTTATCCCGTGGATGCCTGTTAATCATACTTGCCATGTACACGGTGCTAGTGCGTTTCATTTACCGTGAGAGTTGTCGTCTTGTGTCGTCTTTGAATGCGTGATTTCATGATATTGTTCATGGTCATTGCATATTGGTACAACCGTCAATGTCTTGGTTGTGATTGGAAGATAATATGTGTTGGATTTATTGTGATCATCGCATGTACTTGACTTGGTTTGTCTGTCGAGTCTCAATCTTATCAAACTTATACCGCTAACGGTTAGATGCAAGCCCTAGTGAGCGTATTCGGTTGCCTAAGAGTGTCTTCCCCGAGTCTTTGAATAACATGATGGTTTCGGATTTGATTTCCACATGATCTTATCATTATTTATCGAATTGCCTATTTCTCCTTATCGTTTCTCACATGTATATCTATATATGCATGATTTTACTTTTGTATTTCCTTATATGTACGTTTAATGTGATATGGCTGGGAGAACCCGGAGTTACTCCCCACTGATTGTGGCGTTCATGTTTTTCATGAATGAACAGGTTGCTTGCATGGATGGCTTTTTTCTTATGCTATTTTGGGTTCGGGTGTGAGCTAGCGGGCGTTGTCCCTGGATGAAACACCTCTAGACGTTGTTTAGCTAGTTGCTAATTACTATGTCTTTTGTTAACACTTTGAGAGACTACGTCTCTTGTGGTATTTTTATTTAGTTTGTAATATTTTGACACTCCTCGTATGTTTTATATTTCCGCATTCGCGAGGGTTGTCACAATATGATTCTGTAATCACATTTCTCAGACACATCCTATAGGTGTGACTTTTAGGGACCAGTTGATCACCGCCATCTGTATGATAATAACGTCAAACTTCTAGCAAGCCAACCGTTATTAGGTAAACGTTAATCAACTGATAAAATACTCTTAGTAAACCCAGTGTACCTGTAACATATTTATTCGCGTTATCACAGTAACTTTGTAGGACACCTAGCTCACGAACCTTAGGTATACTCTCTCGATCGAGGGATGTATCTCCTCGATCGAGAAGATATGGTAGACTAAAGTCCTCGATCGAGTGCAGATCTTCTCGATCGAGCAATACATGTGGTCGATCGAGAAGGACAATGTCTCGATCGAACCCTTGCTAGTTCCAACACTGGGGCCACTCCTTTCTACTTAACTTACGGGATGGAAGCTGTACAACAAGTAGAACTAGAGATACCATCTCTACGTATTCTTTTGGAGAGTGAAATTCCGGAAGCTGACTGGGAAAGAGATAGATATGACGAACTTGTCCTCTAGGACGAGCGAAGACTGCGTGCCTTACATAATGTACAGACATATCAAGCACGTATCAAACGAGCCTTCAATAAATGGGTTAAGTCCAAAAACATCAAAGAAGGGGACTTGGTACTCAAATCAGTCAGAGCCCTCCTACCTGGTTATCCGCGAGGAAAGTTTAAAACTATTTAGGCTGGGCCTTTCCTAGTCAAATCCATATTCTCGGGGGTGCAGTTAGAATCACAGACCTAGATAGGAATGAATTTGTTAACCCTACCAACCTAGACCAATTGAAACGATACTACCCTTAGCATAGGTCGAATATCAAAGTAGGGCGCGCCTCGCGTCAACCCACGTGTCGCTTATGCGACACGAAATAAAACCGGCCCCTAGCCAGTCTATTTAAATGTCACTATTGTAACACCCGCAAATGTACCCTATTTTTATATTAAAAATATTATACGGATACTTTTCAGCGTAATTTTAGATTTAGTCTAGAGTTTAATTTCCCGTGTCTAATTTAGCAAATTCGAGTTCGTATTCGGACTTTACTCGAAATTCCGAATGAGTTACGCCTTAAGGCGCTTTTGGGCTTTTTTTCATGTTTTTCCACTTACTCACCTTATATCTCCCTTAAACCCTAACTCCCTCACTCACTTTTCCACTTACTCCTTGTTCCTCAACAAGTAACCAAAACTTAAACCCCATTTTTAATCAAGCTCAAGATCATTACTACTCCTTCATTTCTTGCTCAAATCCGCTAATTTTGGTCATAATCTTCCCGTCTTATCGTCCTCTATCTTAATTGGTAATAAAATTACCGTCTTTCTCATCTTTCAATTTATCCGTCTTTCTCAAAGGTGAATTATATTTATCTTTTGTTGTCTAATTGTAGGTGGAGATCTTCAAGACCTCGACAAAGATTACTACCTAGTGGAGGAGGACCTAGACGAAGATTGAAGACGCGAAAAGGTAACGGTGAAGGGTTACTCGATATCAATACGTGTTTTATATGCTTTAGTTTTTGTTTACTAAATGTCTAGTGACATTTCTTAGATACGTAATATAGCTTGATGCTAGTAAATGTGTTGGAATTTGATGTGTGGCTATAGAATTTGTGTTGGTTAAGTGATTGTTGATTGTTGTTAAGGATTGTTGATGATTATTGATGTCGAGTGATGATTTTCGTGGGTATGTGATCCTAGCCGGCCGACCGGCTCGGAGGGTGGCAGACATTTACGATTATGTGGGTCTCATGCGGCCAACCGGCTGCCGGTCAGCCGACCGGGTGAGATACCCCCCATTCCTTCTTCTTATTCTCAAATGGTATAAGGTCCAGCCGGGTAGCCAGCAGCCGGTCCACTTGACCGGCTGGATCACTCTGTATTTTTGATGATTTTCAATTGTTACTTAAACGCCAGCAAGGTAGCCGGCGGTCGGTCCACTTGACCGGCTGTCACACGCTGCCTTTCCCCTTCTATTCTTTTATTATACTTTCATTTATATTAGTTCGCATGGTTCGTTTATCGGTTAAATTTACGTAATAGTATTAAATATTCATATTTAGAATATATGATACCCCATTCACTTATATCACATGTTTCGTGACGGTTTTTGATATATCCCCTTTGAGTCGGTTTTACATATGTTATGATTTGATCACTAATTGTTAAGTGCTTTGAACTCTCATTCCACGGCTATACCTCCTTGCTCGTTAGACTGGAATGTCGTAACGAGGAGATGTATCCTTAATGCTTAAATGCATGTTTTAGTGGGGATATGACGACGTTGTTGGGAGGCGAACGCTTTGCGTTGTTCGACCCGACCGTCAAATGTCGTATACTTGCGAGGTGGTGTCATTGCATGTAGCGTACCGCTTGTTTATGATGCTTGTGCTCTTTCCGCCTCTTTCGTGAAGGTTGACCGAATTTGGGGTACTCGGCTTCTGTGTTTGACCGAGTCTTGGATGCGAAATGTGTATCGTATGTCGAGTCGGAAAATGTTATTTCGAGAGTCTGGCCAGGTTTAGACTAGGATCGGATATTTATATCGTCGTCCTACCAGGAGGAATTGAGTCTACATATACGAAATGTTAATCGTGTATGCGTTCAGGGAAATGTTTAGCCCGTGGATGCGATTTTAATCATACTTGCTATGTACACGGAGCTAGTGCGTGTCATTTACCGTGAGAGATGTTGTCATCGTATTCGTACGTTTGGATGGATGATTATATGTTGATTATTTATGACCGTTGGATGACTTGGCGTAGTTTATATGTCGAGTCTCAATCTTATCAAGTATATGCCGCTATCGGTGTGATGCAAGCCCTAATGAGTATATCGGTGAGATGCAAAATGGTCCTTATCGACAAAAAAGTGAAAAATTAATATCCTTTCAAATGATAAACTCATTCAACATCATTTCCAATTTCATTTTAACCTAATCTTTATTAAATTAAAACATCTACAAATCTATTGTATGTTATTTTAACAGATTAAAAATAACAAAATAAATCTAAATGAAAACGAATACGAAAGGAAATACGATTCTGTAAGGTGCTCGATCGAGAAGAAATTAAACGATTAATTCTCTCGATCGAAAAGAAAACGTGTCAATCGAGTATACTGTTTACTCGATCGACTAATTCTTCCTAGTCGACAAACAGGGACCTCGATCGAGAATAGACATCACTCGATCGACCTAAAATTTTGAGAAAAACAAAACTTCTCAATCGAGACACACGAGTTCTCGATGGAGACAAAAACTCTCAAAAACTTCTCGATCGAGACAAAAACTCAGCGGAAAAACTGTTTCGTTTTATGAACTCAAATTAAAACAATTTCGAGGCCTATGCTCTGATACCACTTGTGCGATAATCGGTATTCCCACAATACATTTATTATAGGATTATAACGAAAAAGCAATAACTTGATTATGCGAGTCATAAACAAAAACAAGAAAAGAATAGAGATTTTGAAATCAACCTTCTGTCCTAGCAATAGGCGTAAAGATTAGAGATATCAAGGTAGATATCGTCCTAATCGTTGCACCCAAGATGCTCCGAGAAATACCCTTCTCCTTTGCTAGAAAGAGAACCTGTTACACGATCTCACTGATGAGAAGGAGGTTTTGTGTTTTTATTGTGATGAGAGTCTGAGAGCCAGAGTCAGAGAAAAGACAATCCAGTTTTAATAAAACCCTAATCACACCTCTTATACTCTCAGATTATCGAAATTAAGGATGAGATATTATCTCCTTAATTCGGTTATTATGACCGAGTATAGAGGGCCAAAATAGGAAGAATATCTTCATATTTTGGTTACTCTTTTACATTCTATAAAATGTAAAATACATTTTATAAATTGTCAATAATTAATACCGATATTATATTTAATGACAATATTGTATAAAACATCTCATCAATAAACAGACTAACTTCTTAGTCATTTAGGGTATCAATATGATTCTGTAATCAAATTTCTCAGACACATCCTATAGGTGTGACTTTTAGGGACCAGTTGATCACCGCCATCTGTCTGATAATAACGTCAAACTTCTAGCAAGCCTACCGTTATTAGGTAAACGTTAATCAACTGATAAAATACTCTTAGTAAACCCAGTGTACATGTAACAGATTTATTCGCGTTATCACAGTAACTGTGTAGGACACCTAGCTCACGAACCTTAGGTATACTCTCTCGATCGAGAGATGTATCTCCTCGATCGAGAAGATATGGTAGACTAAAGTCCTCGATCGAGTGCAGATCTTCTCGATCGAGCAATACATGTGGTCGATCGAGAAGGACAATGTCTCGATCGAACCCTTGCTAGTTCCAACACTGGGGCCACTCCTTTCTACTTAACTTACGGGATGGAAGCTGTACAACAAGTAGAACTAGAGATACCATCTCTACGTCTTCTTTTGGAGAGTGAAATTCCGGAAGCTGACTGGGAAAGAGATAGATATGACGAACTTGTCCTCTTGGACGAGCAAAGACTGCGTGCCTTACATAATGTACAGACATATCAAGCACGTATCAAACGAGCCTTCAATAAATGGGTAAAGTCCAGAAACATCAAAAAAGGGGACTTGGTACTCAAATCAGTCAGAGCCCTCCTACCTGGTTATCCACGAGGAAAGTTTAAAACTAACTGGGTTGGGCCTTTCCTAGTCAAATCCATATTCTCGGGGGTGCAGTTAGAATCACAGACCTAGATAGGAATGAATTTGGTAACCCTACCAACCTAGACCAATTGAAACGATACTACCCTTAGCATAGGTCGAATATCAAAGTAGGGCGCGCCTCGCGTCAACCCACGTGTCGATTATGCGACACGAAATAAAACCGGCCCCTAGCCAGTCTATTTAAATGTCACTATTGTAACACTCGCAAATGTACCCTATTTTTATATTAAAAATATTATACGGATACTTTTCAGCATAATTTTAGATTTAGTCTAGAGTTTAATTTCCCATGTCTTATTTAGCAAATTCGAGTTCGTATTCGGACTTTACTCGAAATTCCGAGTGAGTTACGCCTTAAGGCGCTTTTGGGCTTTTTCCATGTTTTTCCACTTACTCACCTTATATCTCCCTTAAACCCTAACTCCCTCACTCACTTTTCCACTTACTCCTTCTTCCTCAACAAGTAACCAAAACTTAAACCCCATTTTTAATCAAGCTCAAGATCATTACTACTCCTTCATTTCTTGCTCAAATCCGCTAATTTTGGTCATAATCTTCCCGTCTTATCGTCCTCTATCTTAATTGGTAATAAAATTACCGTCTTTCTCATCTTTCAATTTATCCGTCTTTCTCAAAGGTGAATTATATTCATCTTTTGTTGTCTAATTGTAGGTGGAGATCTTCAAGACCTCGACAAAGATTACTACCTAGTGGAGGAGGACCTAGACGAAGATTGAAGACGCCAAAAGGTAACGGTGAAGGGTTACTCGATATCAATACGTGTTTTATATGCTTTAGTTTTTGTTTACTAAATGTCTAGTGACATTTCTTAGATACGTAATATAGGTTGATGCTAGTAAATGTGTTGGAATTTGATGTGTGGCTTAAGAATTTGTGTTGGTTAAGTGATTGTTGATTGTTGTTAAGGATTGTTGATGATTATTGATGTCGAGTGCTGATTTTCGTGGGTATGTGATCCTAGCCGGCCGAGCGGCTCGGAGGGTGGCAGTTATTTACGATTATGTGGGTCTCAGGCGGCCAACCGGCTGCCGGTCAGCCGACCGGCTGAGATACCCCCCATTCCTTCTTCTTATTCTCAAATGGTATAAGGTCCAGCCGGGTAGCCAGCAACCGGTCCACTTGACCAGCTGGATCACTCTGTATTTTTGATGATTTTCAATTGTTACTTAAACGCCAGCAAGGTAGCCGGCGGGCGGTCCACTTGACCGGGTGTCACACGCTGCCTTTCCCCTTCTATTCTTTTATTATACTTTCATTTATATTAGTTCGCATGGTTCGTTTATCGGTTAAATTTACGTAATAGTATTAAATATTCATATTTAGAATATATGATACCCCATTCACTTATATCACATGTTTCGTGACGGTTTTTGATATATCCCCTTTGAGTCGGTTTTACATATGTTATGATTTGAGCACTAATTGTTAAGTGCTTTGAACTCTCATTCCACGGCTATACCTCCTTGCTCGTTAGACTGGAATGTCGTAACGAGGAGATGTATCCTTAATGCTTAAATGCATGTTTTAGTGGGGATATGACGACGTTGTTGGGAGGCGAACGCTTTGCGTTGTTCGACCCGACCGTCAAATGTCGTATACTTGCGAGGTGGTGTCATTGCATGTAGCGTACCGCTTGTTTATGATGCTTGTGCTCTTTCCGCCTCTTTCGTGAAGGTTGACCGAATTTGGGGTACTCGGCTTCTGTGTTTGACCGAGTCTTGGATGCGAAATGTGTATCAAATGTCGAGTCGTAAAATGTTATAACGAGAGTCTGGCCAGGTTTAGACTAGGATCGGATATTTATATCGTCGTCCTACCAGGAGGAATTGAGTCTACATATACGAAATGTTAATCGTGTATGCGTTCAGGGAAATGTTTATCCCGTGGATGCGATTTTAATCATACTTGTTATGTACACGGAGCTAGTGCGTGTCATTTACCGTGAGAGATGTTGTCACCGTATTCGTACGTTTGGATGGATGATTATATGTTGATTATTTATGACCGTTGGATGACTTGGCGTAGTTTATATGTAGAGTCTCAATCTTATCAAGTATATGCCGCTATCGGTGAGATGCAAGCCCTAATGAGTATATCGGTGAGATGCAAAATGGTCCTTATCGACAAAAAAGTGAAAAATTAATATCCTTTCAAATGATAAACTCATTCAAAATCATTTCCAATTTCATTTTAACCTAATCTTTATTAAATTAAAACATCTACAAATCTATTGTATGTTATTTTAACAGATTAAAAATAACTAAATAAATCTAAATGAAAACGAATACGAAAGGAAATACGATTCTGTAAGGTGCTCGATCGAGAAGAAATTAAACGATTAATTCTCTCGATCGAAAAGAAAACGTGTCAATCGAGTATACTGTTTACTCGATCGACTAATTCTTCCTAGTCGACAAACAGGGACCTCGATCGAGAATAGACATCACTCGATCGACCTAAAATTTTGAGAAAAACAAAACTTCTCAATCGAGACACACGAGTTCTCGATGGAGACAAAAACTCTCAAAAACTTCTCGATCGAGACAAAAACTCAGCGGAAAAACTGTTTCGTTTTATGAACTCAAATTAAAACAATTTCGAGGCCTATGCTCTGATACCACTTGTGCGATAATCGGTATTCCCACAATACATTTATTATAGGATTATAACGAAAAAGCAATAACTTGATTATGCGAGTCATAAACGAAAACAAGAAAAGAATAGAGATTTTGAAATCAACCTCAGGTCCTAGCAATAGGCGTAAAGAACAGAGATATCAAGGTAGATATCGTCCTAATCGTTGCACCCAAGATGCTCCGAGAAATACCCTTCTCCTTTGCTAGAAAGAGAACCTGTTACACGATCTCACTGATGAGAAGGAGGTTTTGTGTTTTTATTGTGATGAGAGTCTGAGAGCCAGAGTCAGAGAAAAGACAATCCAGTTTTAATAAAACCCTAATCACACCTCTTATACTCTCAGATTATCGAAATTAGGTGTGACTTTTAGGGACCAGTTGATCACCGCCATCTGTATGATAATAACGTCAAACTTCTAGCAAGCCTACCGTTATTAGGTAAACGTTAATTAACTGAGAAAATACTCTTAGTAAACCCAGTGTACCTGTAACAGATTTATTCGCGTTATCACAGTAACTGTGTAGGACACCTAGCTCACAAACCTTAGGTATACTTTCTCGATCGAGAGATGTATCTCCTCGATCGAGAAGATATGGTATACTAAAGTCCTCGATCGAGTGCAGATCTTCTCGATCGAGCAATACATGTGGTCGATCGAGAAGGACAATGTCTCGATCGAACCCTTGCTAGTTCCAACACTGGGGCCACTCCTTTCTACTTAACTTACGGGATGGAAGCTGTACAACAAGTAGAACTAGAGATACCATCTCTACGTATTCTTTTGGAGAGTGAAATTCCGGAAGCTGACTGGGAAAGAGATAGATATTACGAACTTGTCCTCTTGGACGAGCGAAGACTGCGTGCCTTACATAATGTACAGACATATCAAGCACGTATCAAACGAGCCTTCAATAAATGGGTAAAGTCAAGAAACATCAAAGAAGGGGACTTGGTACTCAAATCAGTCAGAGCCCTCCTACCTGGTTATCCGCGAGGAAAGTTTAAAACTAACTGGGCTGGGCCTTTCCTAGTCCAATCCATATTCTCGGGGGTGCAGTTAGAATCACATACCTAGATAGGAATGAATTTGGTAACCCTACCAACCTAGACCAATTGAAACGATACTACCCTTAGCATAGGTCGAATATCAAAGTAGGGCGCGCCTCGCGTCAACCCACGTGTCGCTTATGCGACACGAAATAAAACCGGCCCCTAGCCAGTCTATTTAAATGTCACTATTGTAACACCCGCAAATGTACCCTATTTTTATATTAAAAATATTATACGGATACTTTTCAGCGTAATTTTAGATTTAGTCTAGAGTTTAATTTCCCGTGTCTAATTTAGCAAATTCGAGTTCGTATTCGGACTTTACTCGAAATTCCGAATGAGTTACGCCTTAAGGCGCTTTTGGGCTTTTTTTCATGTTTTTCCACTTACTCACCTTATATCTCCCTTAAACCCTAACTCCCTCACTCACTTTTCCACTTACTCCTTGTTCCTCAACAAGTAACCAAAACTTAAACCCCATTTTTAATCAAGCTCAAGATCATTACTACTCCTTCATTTCTTGCTCAAATCCGCTAATTTTGGTCATAATCTTCCCGTCTTATCGTCCTCTATCTTAATTGGTAATAAAATTACCGTTTTTCTCATCTTTCAATTTATCCGTCTTTCTCAAAGGTGAATTATATTCATCTTTTGTTGTCTAATTGTAGGTGGAGATCTTCAAGACCTCGACAAAGATTACTACCTAGTGGAGGAGGACCTAGACGAAAATTGAAGACGCGAAAAGGTAACTGTGAAGGGTTACTCGATATCAATACGTGTTTTATATGCTTTAGTTTTTGTTTACTAAATGTCTAGTGACATTTCTTAGATACGTAATATAGCTTGATGCTAATAAATGTGTTGGAATTTGATGTGTGGCTATAGAATTTATGTTGGTTAAGTGATTGTTGATTGTTGTTAAGGATTGTTGATGATTATTGATGTCGAGTGCTGATTTTCGTGGGTATGTGATCCTAGCCGGCCGAGCGGCTCGGAGGGTGGCAGACATTTACGATTATGTGGGTCTCAGGCGGCCAACCGGCTGCCGGTCAGCCGACCGGGTGAGATACCCCCCATTCCTTCTTCTTATTCTCAAATGGTATAAGGTCCAGCCGGGTAGCCAGCAGCCGGTCCACTTGACCGGCTGGATCACTCTGTATTTTTGATGATTTTCAATTGTTACTTAAACGCCAGCAAGGTAGCCGGCGGGCGGTCCACTTGACCGGCTGTCACACGCTGCCTTTCCCCTTCTATTCTTTTATTATACTTTCATTTATATTAGTTCGCATGGTTCGTTTATCGGTTAAATTTACGTAATAGTATTAAATATTCATATTTAGAATATATGATACCCCATTCTGTAGTGAAAAGGGGGGGGGGTAGTATCCTTTTTCGAAGAGGCTCATCTTTTGCTGAAACAAGTACCATGACTAAAAATGGGTGGCTAGTTAATTAAGTCTTTACAAGGGCTAATGGTGATCACAAATCCAAAGATTCCAAGGACAAGCAACATCACATGGTCCCTCTTATGTCTCATAAAGATGCCAAGCCAAGAGGAAGGACAAGGACAAGGATTGGCAGCCAAGACAAGGACATGGCAGTCCCTTGTCTCAGCCCCAACAATCCGTGACAATGACAAGGCCATGGCAAGACAAGGACACGGCCCCATGACAAGGACATGGCAGCATCTTGGCAAGCCAAGACACGGCCATGACAAGGCCATGACAGCCCTAGGAGGACCAAGACACGAGCCAAGACAAGCAGCAAGACAAGGACATGGCTGTCCATTTGTCTCGGTCATGACAAGGACATGCCTGTCCATTTGTCTCGGTCAAGACAAGAGCATAGCAGCCCCACTTGTCTCGGTCAAGACAAGGACATGCCCATCACATGCCAGCCACATTGCCCAAGCCAAGACAAGTCCAAAGACAAGGACATGGCTAGTCATGACAAGGACATGGCTAGTCATGACAAGGACAAGGGTCCCTGCCATGGGCAGCATATGTTGGTCCGGTTTCAACAGTCCCTTGGACTGTTTAGACTAGCTTTTATGATGTCCTTTTGTTTGTATTGCTTTATCATATTGTCCTCTTGCTCCTTTTGATTGTAGCCATTAGATGTAGCTTTTTAGATGGATGGATAGGATGTAATGTGAGCCCCTATATAAGGAACTCACCACCCCTTGTAATATTCAGTTTTTGATAATGAATTAAAAAGAGTTGTGTCAAACACAAACTTGAGGGTTAGCTCAAGGAGCACCTCGTCACAACCAATAGTGGCCATGCCTTTCTTGGTTGTTCGATTAAGGGAGGTTAACCTGTGCTAGGCTGTGGTTAAGCTCTCCTAATCGGCCAGGCCTGGTGGTCGCCCTGTGCTAGGCTGTGGGTGATCGACCTACGTCTGTTAGTGAGGTTAGTTTGGTTCTGTGCTAGGCTGTGAGCTAAGCTAAACTTGCTGTCCAGGTTGAGGTCCAAACTTGTGCTTGTCTGTAGTTTGGGTCTTGATCATATCGAGCTTGTGTTAGGGAGGTGGACTTGTGTGGTTCAACTCCTTGGCTCGAGTAGGTTGTGGGTCGAGCCATGAGCCGGTCTTGTGGCCCTTGGTTCACAACCATATCTTTCATGTTTTTCATAGGCTTAGGACACAAATAAACCCCCATAAGTCCCCCTCTTGTTGCTGCCACTTTGGGGCAGCCCCTTGGTCGTCATTCGGACTTTGGGCCGTTCATAGGGTCCTCCACAAAAACGCATAGACCCCCCTTATTACGCTGCAAAGTGGTATCAGAGCTTAGGCTCTTGTGTTTTCTCAAACCAAGACGATCTTGGAAGATTTGGGGTCATGGATGTGCAAAGGAGTCGTCCTTCAAACCTGTGCAAGGCTGTGGTTTGTAGGTTCTAGTTTGATAACCTGTTAAGGACACTTGTGCTAGGCTGTAGTGTCTTGGGTCAAGCTAGGCAACGAAAGGATCCTAAACCTGTGCTAGGCTGTGGTTAGGAGTCCTCTTGTTGTGCCTTCTTCATCATACATGTTTCTAGTTTTCTGAAATTGTGTTGTTGTGAAGTCACAGTCTAAGTTACTGTTGCGTTGTTGTTTACTACCTTATTTCTTTTCACACAAAATTTGAGGACAAATTTTCTTTAACAAAGGGAGTTTGTAGTGAAAAGGGGGGGGGGGGGTAGTATCCTTTTTCGAAGAGGCTCATCTTTTGCTCAAACAAGTACCATGACTGAAAATGGGTGGCTAGTTAATTAAGTCTTTACAAGGGCTAATGGTGATCACAAATCCAAAGATTCCAAGGACAAGCAACATCACATGGTCCCTCTTATGTCTCATAAAGATGCCAAGCCAAGAGGAAGGACAAGGACAAGGATTGGCAGCCAAGACAAGGACATGGCAGTCCCTTGTCTCAGCCCCAACAATCCGTGACAATGACAAGGCCATGGCAAGACAAGGACACGGCCCCATGACAAGGACATGGCAGCATCTTGGCAAGACCAAGACACGGCCATGACAAGGCCATGACAGCCCTAGGAGGACCAAGACACGAGCCAAGACAAGCAGCAAGACAAGGACATGGCTGTCCATTTGTCTCGGTCATGACAAGGACATGCCTGTCCATTTGTCTCGGTCAAGACAAGAGCATAGCAGCCCCACTTGTCTCGGTCAAGACAAGGACATGCCCATCACATGCCAGCCACATTGCCCAAGCCAAGACAAGTCCAAAGACAAGGACATGGCTAGTCATGACAAGGACAAGGGTCCCTGCCATGGGCAGCATATGTTGGTCCGGTTTCAACAGTCCCTTGGACTGTTTAGACTAGCTTTTATGATGTCCTTTTGTTTGTATTGCTTTATCATATTGTCCTCTTGCTCCTTTTGATTGTAGCCATTAGATGTAGCTTTTTAGATGGATGGATAGGATGTAATGTGAGCCCCTATATAAGGAACTCACCACCCCTTGTAATATTCAGTTTTTGATAATGAATTAAAAAGAGTTGTGTCAAACACAAACTTGAGGGTTAGCTCAAGGAGCACCTCGTCACAACCAATAGTGGCCATGCCTTTCTTGGTTGTTCGATTAAGGGAGGTTAACCTGTGCTAGGCTGTGGTTAAGCTCTCCTAATCGGCCAGGCCTGGTGGTCGCCCTGTGCTAGGCTGTGGGTGATCGACCTACGTCTGTTAGTGAGGTTAGTTTGGTTCTGTGCTAGGCTGTGAGCTAAGCTAAACTTGCTGTCCAGGTTGAGGTCCAAACTTGTGCTTGTCTGTAGTTTGGGTCTTGATCATATCGAGCTTGTGTTAGGGAGGTGGACTTGTGTGGTTCAACTCCTTGGCTCGAGTAGGTTGTGGGTCGAGCCATGAGCCGGTCTTGTGGCCCTTGGTTCACAACCATATCTTTCATGTTTTCATAGGCTTAGGACACAAATAAACCCCCATAAGTCCCCCTTTTGTTGCTGCCACTTGGGGGCAGCCCCTTGGTCGTCATTCGGACTTTAGGCCGTTCATAGGGTCCTCCACAAAAACGCATAGACCCCCCTAATCCTGCTGCACATTCACTTATATCACATGTTTCGTGACGGTTTTTGATATATCCCCTTTGAGTCGGTTTTACATATGTTATGATTTGAGCACTAATTGTTAAGTGCTTTGAACTCTCATTCCACGGCTATACCTCCTTGCTCGTTAGACTGGAATGTCGTAACGAGGAGATGTATCCTTAATGCTTAAATGCATGTTTTAGTGGGGATATGACGACGTTGTTGGGAGGCGAACGCTTTGCGTTGTTCGACCCGACCGTCAAATGTCGTATACTTGCGAGGTGGTGTCATTGCATGTAGCGTACCGCTTGTTTATGATGCTTGTGCTCTTTCCGCCTCTTTCGTGAAGGTTGACCGAATTTGGGGTACTCGGCTTCTGTGTTTGACCGAGTCTTGGATGCGAAATGTGTATCGTATGTCGAGTCGGAAAATGTTATTTCGAGAGTCTGGCCAGGTTTAGACTAGGATCGGATATTTATATCGTCGTCCTACCAGGAGGAATTGAGTCTACATATACGAAATGTTAATCGTGTATGCGTTCAGGGAAATGTTTAGCCCGTGGATGCGATTTTAATCATACTTGCTATGTACACGGAGCTAGTGCGTGTCATTTACCGTGAGAGATGTTGTCATCGTATTCGTACGTTTGGATGGATGATTATATGTTGATTATTTATGACCGTTGGATGACTTGGCGTAGTTTATATGTCGAGTCTCAATCTTATCAAGTATATGCCGCTATCGGTGTGATGCAAGCCCTAATGAGTATATCGGTGAGATGCAAAATGGTCCTTATCGACAAAAAAGTGAAAAATTAATATCCTTTCAAATGATAAACTCATTCAACATCATTTCCAATTTCATTTTAACCTAATCTTTATTAAATTAAAACATCTACAAATCTATTGTATGTTATTTTAACAGATTAAAAATAACAAAATAAATCTAAATGAAAACGAATACGAAAGGAAATACGATTCTGTAAGGTGCTCGATCGAGAAGAAATTAAACGATTAATTCTCTCGATCGAAAAGAAAACGTGTCAATCGAGTATACTGTTTACTCGATCGACTAATTCTTCCTAGTCGACAAACAGGGACCTCGATCGAGAATAGACATCACTCGATCGACCTAAAATTTTGAGAAAAACAAAACTTCTCAATCGAGACACACGAGTTCTCGATGGAGACAAAAACTCTCAAAAACTTCTCGATCGAGACAAAAACTCAGCGGAAAAACTGTTTCGTTTTATGAACTCAAATTAAAACAATTTCGAGGCCTTTGCTCTGATACCACTTGTGCGATAATCGGTATTCTCACAATACATTTATTATAGGATTATAACGAAAAAGCAATAACTTGATTATGCGAGTCATAAACGAAAACAAGAAAAGAATAGAGATTTTGAAATCAACCTCCGGTCCTAGCAATAGGCGTAAAGAACAGAGATATCAAGGTAGATATCCTCCTAATCGTTGCACCCAAGATGCTCCGAGAAATACCCTTCTCCTTTGCTAGAAAGAGAACCTCTTACACGATCTCACTGATGAGAAGGAGGTTTTGTGTTTTTATTGTGATGAGAGTCTGAGAGCCAGAGTCAGAGAAAAGACAATCAAGTTTTAATAAAACCCTAATCACACCTCTTATACTCTCAGATTATCGAAATTAAGGATGAGATATTATCTCCTTAATTCGGTTATTATGACCGAGTATAGAGGGCCAAAATAGGAAGAATATCTTCTTATTTTGGTTACTCTTTTACATTCCATAAAATGTAAAATACATTTTATAAATTGTCAATAATTAATACCGATATTATATTTAATGACAATATTGTATAAAACGTCTCATCAATAAACAGACTAACTTCTTAGTCATTTAGGGTATCAATATGATTCTGTAATCACATTTCTCAGACACAGCCTATAGGTGTGACTTTTAGGGACCAGTTGATCACCGCCATCTGTATGATAATTGAAAGTTCATAGACCCTAATTAGACTCCTCTAATTAGTTACTAAATTACTTGTTAATTTAGTGTTTAATAAAGATCTATGTAACATGCATGCAAATTAAAATGCATAATAAAAAGTATGAAGAAATTTCCTTACATTGGGAAATTTCGGTTTATATGGGCACAACAAGAAACACCTTTCTTGTTGATCTTGTGCTAGACAGAAATAGATGATCCTCCTTCTAATCTTCAAATTAGAAGACCTCCTTGAAGAAGCACCCAAGAGAGAACCCAAACTAATCACCTAGTTTTTGACTAGAAAACACAAGTGATAAGATGAACTAATATTAGATTTTATTACTACTCTAGTAGTAGGAAATATTAGTGTTTGAGAGGTTTTAGAGAGATGAGGATTTTTAGTGAGATAAGCATGCAAATAAGAATGAACAAGCAAGTCAAATGAACAACAAAATTTGTCCATTTAAGGACACTATGGTCCGGCCAAACATGCATGAGTGGCCCCTTATTTGCTTAAAATAATCCCATGCAAATTGGTTGAGTGTAGATGTGAATTATAACATGATCATGTGTCATAAACATGACATGATCACATGTTGTAGTGTAATACAATAAACAACAATCATCATGTTCTACACTACAAGGATCCGGCCTCCACTAGTGACATAAGGTCCATTTTGATTTTTGATATTTGTCCCACAAATACTTATAATCATATGTTTAATTATCTTGTATAATTAAGAATTAATTTGATCATATAACAATTATATGACTCAAATTAATAAATAATATACACTTAACTTTTAAGTGATATTTTATCATTATATCAATATACAATGGGTCCCACAATGCCTAGTTAGTTTATTTTACAACTCATTGTAAATATAATTAACTAATCACCTCTACCTCAAAGTATATGCATAACCTCAACTAATTTAATTAGTTAACTATTAACCATTAAATTAAATCTTATTTAATCGTATTAAAATAAGACGTAAAATTTATTCAGTCAATTATCGTATAATAGACTAATAAACTTATCCGGAATGAGTTCGTAACTCAATTTCCAATAATTAACTCTCGTAACTAAACATATATCAAATATATATGTAAAGTACTAATTAATATGTATCGTATACAAATAATTAGATTTCTGTTTGGGTCTCATCCTATAGGTGTGACCGAAAGGGGTCAGTTGATTACCGCCGTCATACGACAATAACGTCTAACTCTAGTCAGCTGACCGTTATCGATTTACGTTAATCAACTGACGTGGAGTATCAAAATACTAGTCATCCCACTAATATTCCAAAATGAGATTTATAATATAAATGCACTATTGTGGAGGACACTTGCTCCAACAATCTCCCACTTGTCCGATACAAGTTGTGCATGTAGCCACACTATTGCGGAGGACTCCTACTCCCACAATATCTCCCACTTGTCTCGACAAGTTGTGTGCTACCAATTCTCTTGTCACTTTTGCGTCACATCCTCCCACTCATCGCAAGGTGTCTTTCAGGTCGCACTTGCGATTGGAAAAATAAATTGAGTGGTTTTCTCGATCTGGAGAGTAACTGTCTGACCGGAAAATCTACCATAGATCTCTTCCGAGCGTGGCCACGCATTTCCAGTCACTACTCCTCGAGTGGCCCGAAGATGTTAATACCCAACGTGGGTGGACAATTCCTGTTGACCCAACTTACACTGTATAATGCAAATCACCATGACCCAGTAGATGCCCATCGGCCTCCTTTCACGGCACGACCAAGGACAAAAACCAAAGTCAATCGGAAAATACACCGACTCAGGTAAATGGTCGCCAGTCTAAAGAATCGACTCATAGGAATATAATAGAAATCCCCGCCACAACCAGGCTTCAACAATTTTGATAAGGGACTCTATCATGGTCATTGTCCGACAGAGTGTCTCCACAGTCTGTCTATGTAAACGATCAGTCATCTCTATGACTCCATGGTGCTGAAGCAACCATCGATCGACTTACAATCTAGTCATTCCAAGACGTCACCTTATGCAAATGACTAGGGACAATTACTAAGTTCATCATGTTCACTTGAATTGAGTTCAACCTTTCTTATAACCAATTCGGACAAAACAAAGTAATAAAATTTAGTCATTACTAAATAAAAGAGCTCATATAAAACTCGAACAATGAATGCAATTATCATATATGCAAATATTGATACAACATTCAATTATTACATATCATATAATCTAGAGGAATTCAGGAACTCGTCTTAATCCCATCGAGACGACATGACTATCATGTTTAGCCTTTGTAAGAGGCTTGGTTAGAGGATCAGCGATGTTATCGTCTGTCCCAACCTTACATACATCTATTTCCTTCCTCTCCACGTAATCTCTAATTACATGGTATTTCCTAAGTACATGTCTAGACTTGTTACTAGACTTGGGCTCCTTTGCTTGAAAGATAGCCCCACTGTTATCACAATACATCGTGATGGGATCTGTGGCAGTAGGGACTACTCCTAGTCCTTCCAAGAACTGCCGAATCCACACAGCTTCCTTTGCAGCCTCTGATGCCGCGAGGTACTCAGCTTCTGTTGTAGAATCCGCAGTCACGCTTTGCTTGAAGCTCTTCCAGCAAACGGCTCCTCCATTCAACGTAAAGACATAGCCGGATTGGGATTTTAAATCATCCCTATCAGTTTGGAAACTAGCGTCCGTGTAACCCTTTACACGCAACTCAGTCTCTCCTCCAAACACCAAGAACGAATCTTTAGTCCTTCGTAAGTACTTAAGGATGTTCTTTACGGCTATCCAGTGACTCTCACCTGGATTGGCTTGATAACGACTCGTCATGCTCAAAGCATAGGCGACGTCAGGGCGAGTGCACATCATAGCATACATGATTGACCCAACTGCTGAAGCATAAGGGATCAACTTCATGCGTTCAATCTCCTCGGTGACGGTAGGACTCTGGGATTTACTCAGAGTGATACCATGACCTATTGGAAGAAAGCCTCTCTTAGAGTCTTTCATTTTGAACCGATCAAGAATCTTATCTATATAAGCTTCTTGACTTAATGCTAGTATCCTCTTGGATCTATCTCTATAGATCCGGATACCCAAAATGCGTTGTGCCTCTCCCAAATCCTTCATCTGGAAATGTTTCCCAAGCCACTCCTTGGTAGAAGTAAGCATTGGTATGTCATTCCCAATGAGAAGTATGTCATCCACATACAAGATAAGGAAAGTAACTTTGCTCCCACTAAACTTCATGTATAAACATGGTTCCTCGACACTTCGAGTGAATCCATTTTGTTTAATTACATGATCGAAGCGATGATTCCAACTCCTTGATGCTTGCTTAAGACCATAAATGGATCTCTTAAGTTTGCATACCTTCTTAGGGTTGGATTTATCCTCAAAACCTTCAGGTTGTGTCATGTACACTTTCTCTTCTAGAATCCCATTCAAGAAGGCGGTTTTGACATCCATTTGCCAAATTTCATAGTTATAAAATGCGGCAACCGCTAAGAGAATCCTAATGGATCGAAGCATAGCGACTGGGGCAAAAGTTTCGTCATAGTGTAAACCATGAACTTGAGTGAAGCCTTTTGCCACCAATCTAGCTTTGTAGATATCATTATGTCCATCTATGCCATTCTTGATCTTGTAGATCCACTTGCACTGAAGAGGTCGCACCTTCTCAGGTAAGTCTACCAAGTCCCATACTTGATTTTCGTACATAGAATCCATTTCGGATTGCATGGCCTCTAGCCAATGCTTGGAGTCGGGACTAGAAACGGCCGACTTGTAGGTTGTGGGTTCATCACTTTCAAAAAGTAATAAATCACCATCTCCCTCGATACATCCGAGGTAACGATCAGGTTGAGAACTAATTCTACCTGACCTTCTAGGGACAATAACCGTTTCAGACGAGGAGGGAACGTTTTCCTCCACTTCATTTTCGGTTTGTGGCTCTCGAACTTCATCAAGTTCGAATTTTCTCCCACTCTGCCTTTTAGAAACGAAATCGCTTTCTAGAAAGACAGCATCACGAGACACAAACACTTTGTCCTCATGACGGTTGTAGAAGTAATATCCACGAGTCTCCTTAGGGTATCCTACAAAATAACATTTGTCGGATCTGGGTGCGAGCTTGTCATTAGACTTCTCATGAACAAACGCCTCGCAACCCCAAATTTTCATAAACGACAAATAAGGAACCTTTCCTTTCCATATCTCATATGGAGTTTTATTGGCTGCTTTAGTCGGGCTACGATTTAGTGAAAATATTGCGGTTAAGATGGCAAATCCCCAAAACGAGTCAGGAAGCTCTGTAAGCTCATCATCGACCGAACCATATCTAATAAAGTTCGGTTTCTCCTTTCAGACACACCATTTAATTGAGGTGTTCCAGGAGGAGTCCATTGTGATACTATACCACAATCTTTTAGGTGTGAATCAAATTCATAATTTAGATATTCACCACCACGATCGGATCGTAGGGTTTTTATCTTCTTATTCAATTGGTTTTCCACTTCATGTTGAAACTCTTTGAACTTTTCAAAAGCTTCACTCTTATGCCTCATTAAGTAGACGTATCCATATCTACTCAAATCGTCGGTAAAAGTAATGAAGTACTTGTAACCACCTCTGGCTTGGAGAGTCATTGGGCCACATACATCGGTATGTACAAGGCCTAATACTTCACTTGCTCGTGTCCCTTTTCCCGTAAAAGGAGCACGAGTCATCTTGCCCAAAAGACAAGATTCGCATTCACCATAAGATTCGTAATCAAATGGTTTGAGAAGTTTCGTTGAAACAAGTCTCTTTATGCGTCGTTCGTTTATATGACCTAAACGACAATGCCAAAGGTATGATTGATTAGGTTCACCTAATTTGAGCTTCTTGCTTTCTACATGATAAATTTCATTAACATTATCAAGAACATAAATGCCTCCAATAGAGATGGCTTTACCATAAAACACATCATTAAAAGAAAACGAACAACTATTGTTCTTGATTACAAAAGAGAAACCCTCCGCATCAAGTACGGAAATGGAGATAATGTTCTTAGTCAAGGAGGGTACAAAATAACAATTATTTAAATACAACTCAAGACCACTAGCTAAGGTTAATACATAAGTTCCTACGGAGACGGCGGCAACTCTTGCTCCATTCCCCATTCGTAGGTCCACATCACCCTTGGCTAGTGCTCGCACGTCCTTCAGCCCCTGCAAGTGATTACAAAGGTGAGAACCACATCCAGTATCAAATACCCAAGTGGAAGTGCAAGCATAGTTAATATCTATCATATAGAGAGAAGAGAGGATTATACCTGACGGTGTCACACATCCGTCCTTCTTATCCTTCAAATACTTGGGACAATTGCGTTTCCAATGTCCCTTGCCTTTACAATAAAAGCATTCGGCTTCGGCGTGCTTCTTACCCTTAGCCTTGGCATTGCTATTCATAATAGCTTTGCCCTTTCCCTTTCCTTGCTTCTTAAATTGGGCTTTGGCTTTTCCCTTCCCCTTTTGAACCCCTAGCTTCAAGTTCTTCAATCTCATTGTAAGAACATCCTTTTGCTCACTCCCACTTGCTTCCATATCCCTTTCGACTTGGGTAAGGAGAGCATGGAGCTCGTGAAAGCTCTTATCCATGCCATGCATGTTATAGTTTGCCCTAGCTTGGGCAAACTTGGGAGGAAGTGAGTGAAGGATGCGGCCAACTGCTAGCTTCTTAAGAATCTTGACCCCTAGACGATCTAGAGTGTCAACATGTTCCACCATCTTAAGCACATGTGGGCCAACCTTTTGGCCCTTTTCTAGCTTGGCTTCAAAAAGCCGAGTCATAGCATTGTATTGGCGAATCTCGGGTGATTGAGAAAAAGCCAACGTCACCCTAGAGAATATCTCATATGCTCCAAGGGTGATGTATTGTTGCTTAAGGCTTGAGGACATCGACCAAATCAAGACCATCTTGACGTCGTTTGCTACCTTAAGGTATTCCTCATAGGCGGCTTTGGCCGCATTAGTGGCTCTTGGGCCGGGTTCATTGGGGGTGCCTCGGTCAAGTAGCGCAAAACGTTATCCGATAACGCCGCGCCCTTGATCGTTTGCTCCCACTCGACGAAATTAGTTCCATCGTCTTTTAAGATGCATTTGTCCATAACGGACCTTAGCCATGAGTCTTTTCCTAGTTGAACGGTGTTGTTATTGTTTGCCATTGCGAATTATGAATAACTACAACAAAATTAGGAAATATTAACATTCATTGTTTTAATCAATTTTACTTGTATAAACAATTTAAACAAGTCACTCATATAATGACCCCTCACGAAATTATATAAGCGATTCCGAGACCCGCATTTTAGACAAAAGAACATGTTATGCAACTTTTATGTAAAAGACGGTAAGTCAACTTTTGACTAATTCTACTCCTAGAACTCTCGGTTGACGGATTTCAACTAAACCCATCTCCTAGTCCCAAGATAACGCTTATCTTGTTGAGTCCAACCCAATTTAGGCGTGTGATCGTATCACCCTACTTACCCGAGGTAAAAAGGTCCACGTTGTGGTTGTCCTAATGAACACGGGATTCATAGGTGCTTCAATTGGTAAGGCTAAATCTCAATTCCTTTTTAAGTTATGTGAGAGGTCTTGCCAATTTTAGTTATTAATTCACTATAAGTGAACTAAGTCGGTGAATTTTGAATAACGTTGAATTGACAATCGATAAATAAAATGCATGTTGGTGATTTTGGCATGTGCGGAAAAATAAAGCAAGCAATCAAATTAAATCCTAGTATGGCCACCTAGCTAATCTAATTAACTAGATGATTACAAATCGGAAACCAACTCCTTGGTCCCTTGCCTCTTCATGGAACGCTTTCCAAAATGGCACCGTCTTTTGGAACACCGACTTTGGGAATCACCGTCTTCACAATAAATAATTACAAAAATACAAATGAATACATAGCAAATTCCTATTATACATTTGATCTATAAAATGAAATTATTAATTATTACAAAACGGCGATACGAAATCGCAATAAATTACAACCAAATCGGTATTCCCTTACATTACGGGTAATACCGATTAAAAATAATCTAGGCCATACTAGGTACAACTTGCAATAAAATAAATAAATGACATTCATTCATTCAACAACATAAATAAAAATGCTGTAAAATCATGCCAAAATCACCCTCAACACTTGTCATGTTCATTCTAGCTCGGTTTTTACGAATTTTATCGATTTTATCTACTAAAAATCAATAATCAACACTTAAATCGTATTTAAGCTCAAAATAATTATCTAAAATGATTTAGAACTCAAAATTAGTCCCCACTAATTTCACTTATATTTAATTAGTTTGAATTGATCGCATTTGCTATTTAAAGAGGTTTAATCATAACTTTTATGAATTAAACCCAAAATAAAATGAAAAATCATTAAAATTGAAACAAAAAATATTTGTACATTCTGGAACACTTCCAGGAACCTCAAGAACAAAAAAACATTTGCCCAAAAAATTTGAAATGATTTTATGAACAAATAGCATATAAGAATCGGTTTTTATCAAATAAAAACCAACTAAAATAGTAAAATGATGAAAAAAAATTTCACATTTTAACAGGATGATATAAATAATATTTTAAAATGTAAAAAAAATTTTGAACTCCAGAAAGTCTCGTTTCAATTTTAAGAACAAAATAACTCCTTTAAATCGATTTTTATCCAATAAAAATCAATAACCATGCAATACATGACCAAATATCGCGAAATATTACATACAATATGTACACCATACATGTGAGAACATATTAAAAATTTGAGGCCAGAATCAACATGCAACTATTTTTAGTTAACTTTTAACATAAAACCGCATGCTAACTCGGTTTTAAAGGCCATAAATCATAATAAATAGCAAATTAATTCGTAAAATAACTTTGACCACAAACATTTTGAGATCAGTAGGTATGCATGCAAATCAGAAAATTTCGTGAAAATCATTTTTAACATAAATTTTCGATTTTACTCAAGTTATCGTATAACCCAATTTTAATGCTCAAAATCAACATGCATGCTACAAGCTAGCTCTGATACCACATGAAAGTTCATAGACCCTAATTAGACTCCTCTAATTAGTTACTAAATTACTTGTTAATTTAGTGTTTAATAAAGATCTATGTAACATGCATGCAAATTAAAATGCATAATAAAAAGTAAGAAGAAAATTCCTTACATTGGGAAATTTCGGTTTATATGGGCACAACAAGAAACACCTTTCTTGTTGTTCTTGTGCTAGAAAGAAAAAGATGATCCTCCTTGTAATCTTCAAAATAGAAGACCTCCTTTGAGATGCACCCAAGAGAGAACCCAAACTAATCACTTAGTTTTTTACTAGAAAACACAAGTGAAAAGATGAACTAATATTAGATTTTATTACTACTCTAGTAATAGGAAATATTAGTGTTTGAGAGGTTTTAGAGAGATGAGGATTTTTAGTGAGATAAGCATCAAAATAAGAATGAACAAGCAAGTCAAATGAACAACAAAATTTGTCCATTTAAGGACACTATGGTCCGGCCAAACATGCATGAGTGGCCCCTTATTTGCTTAAAATAATCCCATGCAAATTGGTTGAGTGTAGATGTGAATTAGAACATGATCATGTGTCATAAACATGACATGATCACATGTTGTAGTGTAATACAAGAAACAACAATCATCATGTTCTACACTACAAGGATCCGGCCTCCACTAGTGACATATGGTCCATTTTGATTTTTGATATTTGTCCCACAAATACTTATAATCATATGTTTAATTATCTTGTATAATTAAGGAATTAATTTGATCATATAACAATTATATGACTCAAATTAATAAATAATATACACTTAACTTTTAAGTGATATTTTATCATTATATCAATATATAATGGGTCCCACAATGCCTAGTTAGTTTATTTTACAACTCCTTTTAAATATAATTAACTAATCACCTCTACCTCAAAGTATATGCATAACCTCAACTAATTTGATGAGTTAACTATTAACCATTAAATTAAATCTTATTTAATCGTATTAAAATAAGACGTAAAATTTATTCAGTCAATTATCGTATAATAGACTAATAAACTTATCCGGAATGAGTTCGTAACTCAATTTCCAATAATTAACTCTCGTAACTAAACATATATCAAATATATATAAAGTACTAATTAATATGTATCGTATACAAATAATTAGATTTCTGTTTGGGTCTCATCCTATAGGTGTGACCGAAAGGGGTCAGTTGATTACCCGCCGTCATACGACAATAACGTCTAACTCTAGTCAGCTGACCGTTATCGATTTACGTTAATCAACTGACGTGGAGTATCAAAATACTAGTCATCCCACTAATATTCCAAAATGAGATTTATAATATAAATGCACTATTGTGGAGGACACTTGCTCCAACAATAATAACGTCAAACTTCTAGCAAGCCAACCGTTATTAGGTAAACGTTAATCAACTGATAAAATACTCTAAGTAAACCCAGTGTACCTGTAAGAGATTTATTCGCGTTATCACAGTAACTGTGTAGGACACCTAGCTCACGAACCTTAGGTATACTCTCTCGATCGAGAGATGTATCTCCTCGATCGAGAAGATATGGTATACTAAAGTCCTCGATCGAGTGCAGATCTTCTCGATCGAGCAATACATGTGGTCGATCGAGAAGGACAGTGTCTCGATCGAACCCTTGCTAGTTCCAACACTGAGGCCACTGCTTTCTACTTAACTTACGGGATGGAAGCTGTACAACAAGTAGAACTAGAGATACCATCTCTACGTATTCTTTTGGAGAGTGAAATTCCGGAAGCTGACTGGGAAAGAGATAGATATGACGAACTTGTCCTCTTGGACGAGCGAAGACTGCGTGCCTTACATAATGTACAGACATATCAAGCACGTATCAAACGAGCCTTCAATAAATGGGTTAAGTCCAGAAACATCAAAGATGGGGACTTGGTACTCAAATCAGTCAGAGCCCTCCTACCTGGTTATCCGCGAGGAAAGTTTAAAACTAACTGGGCTGGGCCTTTCCTAGTCAAATCCATATTCTCGGGGGTGCAGTTAGAATCACAGACCTAGATAGGAATGAATTTGCTAACCCTACCAACCTAGACCAAATTAAACGATACTACCCTTAGCATATGACGAATATCAAAGTAGGGCGCGCCTCGCGTCAACCCACGTGTCGCTTATGCGACACGAAATAAAACCGGCCCCTAGCCAGTCTATTTAAATGTCACTATTGTATCACCCGCAAATGTACCCTATTTTTATATTAAAAATATTATACGGATACTTTTCAGCGTAATTTTAGATTTAGTCTAGAGTTTAACTTCCCGTGTCTAATTTAGCAAATTCGAGTTCGTATTCGGACTTTACTCGAAATTCCGAGTGAGTTACGCCTTACGGCGCTTTTGGGCTTTTTCCATGTTTTTCCACTTACTCACCTTATATCTCCCTTAAACCCTAACTCCCTCAGTCCCTTTTCCACTTACTCCTTCTTCCTCAACAAGTAACCAAAACTTAAACCCCATTTTTAATCAATCTCAAGATCATTACTACTCCTTCATTTCTTGCTCAAATCCGCTAATTTTGGTCATAATCTTCCCGTCTTATCGTCCTCTATCTTAATTGGTAATAAAATTACCATCTTTCTTATCTTTCAATTTATCCGTCTTTCTCAAAGGTGAATTATATTCATCTTTTGTTGTCTAATTGTAGGTGGAGATCTTCAAGACCTCGACAAAGATTACTACCTAGTGGAGGAGGACCTAGACGAAGATTGAAGACGCGAAAAGGTAACAGTGAAGGGTTACTCGATATCAATACGTGTTTTATATGCTTTAGTTTTTGTTTACTAAATGTCTAGTGACATTTCTTAGATACGTAATATAGGTTGATGCTAGTAAATGTGTTGGAATTTGATGTGTGGCTATAGAATTTGTGTTGGTTAAGTGATTGTTGATTGTTGTTAAGGATTGTTGATGATTATTGATGTCGAGTGCTGATTTTCGTGGGTATGTGATCCTAGCCGGCCGACCGGCTACCGGTTAGCTGACCGGCTCAGAGGGTGGCAGACATTTACGATTATGTGGGTCTCAGGCGGCCAACCGGCTGCCGCTCAGCCGACCGGCTGAGATACCCCCCATTCCTTCTTCTTATTCTCAAATGGTATAAGGTCCAGCCGGGTAGCCAGCAGCCGGTTCACTTGACCGGCTGGATCACTCTGTATTTTTGATGATTTTCAAGTGTTACTTAAACGCCAGCAAGGTAGCCGGCGGGCGGTCCACTTGACCGGCTGTCACACGCTGCCTTTCCCCTTCTATTCTTTTCTTATACTTTCATTTATATTAGTTCGCATGGTTCGTTTATCGGTTAAATTTATGTAATAGTATTAAATATTCATATTTAGAATATATGATACCCCATTCACTTATATCACATGTTTCGTGACGGTTTTTGATATATCCCCTTTGAGTCGGTTTTACATATGTTATGATTTGAGCACTAATTGTTAAGTGCTTTGAACTCTCATTCCACGGCTATACCTCCTTCCTCGTTAGACTGGAATGTCGTAACGAGGAGATGTATCCTTAATGCTTAAATGCATGTTTTAGTGGGGATATGACGACTTTGTTGGGAGGCGAACGCTTTGCGTTGTTCGACCCGACCGTCAAATGGCGTATATTTGCGAGGTGGTGTCATTGCATGTAGCGTACCGCTTGTTTATGATGCTTGTGCTCTTTCCGCCTCTTTCGTGAAGGTTGACCGAATTTGGGGTACTCGGCTTCTGTGTTTGACCGAGTCTTGGACGCGAAATGTGTATCGTATGTCGAGTCGGAAAATGTTATTTCGAGAGTCTGGCCAGGTTTAGACTAGGATCGGATATTTATATCGTCGTCCTACCAGGAGGAATTGAGTCTACATATACGAAATGGTAATCGTGTATGCGTTCAGGGAAATGTTTATCCCGTGGATGCGATTTTAATCATACTTGCTATGTACACGGAGCTAGTGCGTGTCATTTACCGTGAGAGATGTTGCCACCGTATTCGTACGTTTGGATGGATGATTATATGTTGATTATTTATGTAACAACCCGAAAAGTACCCAATTTTTCTAGTAAAATTTCTTAAGGATACTTTTCAGCAAGGTTAAGTTTTTAAAATAGAATTTATTGTTTCGAGTCGTATTTTGAAATTCCGAGTTCGTATTTGGAATTTCTGAGAGATTTCATGAAAATCCCGTTTTTAGTCATCTTTGACTTTTCCTTGACTTTTAAGTCGTCTTTGACTTTTCTTGACTTTTAAGTCGTCATTGACTTTTTGACTTTTAAGTCGTCATAAACTTTTCTTGACTTTTAAGTCATCTTTGACTTTTCTTGACTTTAAGTCGACTTTGACTTTCGTTGACTTTTTCCCGACTCGCTTGTAATTTTTGAAGACCGAAATTTTATTTAAAAAAAATAATATTTTTAATTTATTTTTATTAAGATTTATTAGGATTTATGATAATTTAATAATAATTATTTTGAATTTATTCGGAATTAAAGAATAACTTTTACGGTTTTAACCCGAACGTCATTTAACTATTCCCGGGTCAACTTAAGTCCCGAAACCCGACTTTGACATGAGTCACACGCCCATGTCATTTTTTTTCCACTCATATTAGATCTTTTAATTAATATGATTAAACTAATAAAAATATCTAAGATATTTGTAACTTTATCGGTTTGTCAACTTAAACTCCGCAAATCGCTTAAAAACAGACCCGATTCCTCTCCATTTCACACGTCTCTTTTTCCTCTCTTAAAGCTTGATATTTTCATTTCTTTTGATTACAATAACATAATATCTTGATAATTGATTTAATTAAATTAATATTTAATTAATTACCGTAATATAATTATTAAACCCGAGTCAATTCCGTAACAACAATTTCAAAACCCGACTCCATATTTTCTCTATATGTACACGGCTCACACTACATCATTACCCACTAACAACTTTTCATTTTACAATAAATCAAATTAAGATCTAATTAATCGTTCTTCATCGTTCTTCATCGTTCTTCGTCGTTCTTCATTCGTTCTTCGTCGTTCTTGAGCAAAATCATCATAAAACCTTCATTTCTATTTCTTAATTAAATCCGTCCTAACTTATTTTCTAGAAATCCTCCTCTTCGCTCTCCCAGCTTCAAGATCCGGTTATTCAATTCCGTCAAAATCGTTTTCACAACACTTTTAATTAGGGAAAATCAAGTTGTTAATTCTAATAATGTTTTTCTTGTCATTTCTTTATAGGGCAAAGATTTTGAGACGAGTTTGGTGACTCGTATATATTGGGAAATTAGAATACCGGGTTTCTTGTTTATACTTCTTATTTTGGTGTCTAATTGATTTTGCTAGCTAAGGTAAACGATTCGATTTACTCGACATTTAATGTTACATAGCTTTTGTTTCTTTCTTTGTGTTTTGGTTCATCTTTTGTTTTTGTTCCATGTTATTATGATTTAAGGTTTTATTAGTAATATGATAAGTAGTTATGATTTTTATGTTGTATGGAATTTTTAATATGTTAGTGTTCTTGACATATTTGAATGATGGTTGAAATGGATGTTTAAAAATGGATGTTGTTAATAAAAATCATGTTGGAAATAAATTGGGTTTTTGTTTGATGTTGGAACCGTGGAGAAGGCCAGCCCAAACCAGCCCAAAACCAGGCCGGTTCAGGCCCGGTCCAGGCCGGTCTGGGTTGGTCCATGGTGGGTCCGTGAGTTGGCTTGGGAGTTGTGTCGATGTTTGATTGTTTTGTTGTTGTTTTGACGGGTTTTAAATATGTTAAGCATGCGGGAGAATATTAAGAAACGGTTTTAGAATTTTAGTCAAAACAGCCCAAACCAGGCCCGTGGGCCCAGTCCAGGTCCGGTTTGATCTCGGCCCAAATCAGCCCGTGGGTCCCACTTTGGACTTATGACGGTTTTTGAGTTATTGTCATTTTATCGTGTTTTGTAATATTTAACAAGTGGGAAATTTTAATAAGTAAATTATTTAATTAAAGGTATTTTTCATAAAATTATTATTTTCTCACATGTTAGAAATTATAATACGATATCGTAGTTTAATTTGATATCCTTTAAGTCAAGCGGGGGGTTACGTAAGATTTAATAATTCACATGTTAGAAGTTTTAATAAAATAACATGTAATGAATATGTTGACTTTTATGTCTAAGTCTATGTGGTAAAGACTCTGTTTCTAGCCGGTTTGATCAAACGGGTTTGGTCAAACTAAGATCTAGTCAGCCCCGTTTTGACTGATGACCCGTCGCGGGACTCGGGTCGGGGATTTGTCTTCAGTAAGGTTTTATTTAATTATTGAATTAGCCTTAGTAGATATGAGGCGATATGATATTTGATTATGATTTATATGCAATTAGTCACATGATAGGATGTTATTCCCGTGACTGTTTGCTTATATGGTTGGTGTCGTGTTGACTAAGTACCCATAGAGAATTATGAGTATATGGCGTCTTGACCATTCTAATTCTAAATGAGTATCTTGGACCATGACATTGATAGGCCTTACTATCTTTAACGAGCATCTGGAGTTCACTGCTTGATAGCTTTTGTGTCACTGGCTTGGGCCTTTTGATACCAAGCCGGGGGCATGGCATCCTAAGAGTTCCGCTTTGGGAAGGGAGCCAGCTTAAGTACTAGCCATCTCTGCTTCGGGGGTCGCCTAGTAGAGTTTCTCATAGACGGTTATGTCATGGGACGGGGAACGGAATAGCTGTTGTCGCTAGGTCTGATCAGTCTAGGACTAGGATGTTTTCCTACCTTGTGGTATAGCCTCGAGTTACAGAAGTAGACTATCGTCGTACTAAGAACTTATGCCTGTTTGTAGAAGTATCAGTCTTTCATGTTTGTATGATTCTATGAATCTTATAAGGTGAGATGCAAGCCGGCTAAGGTTTATAGAGTTTGGATTACCGATTGTTAAATGATTCACATGATTACGTGTTGATTAGGGTTTGAGTGTATCATGGCCCATGTTACATGGTAACTCTGAGCCAGCATACCAGCTTCCCTACCTCGAGTTATATTTTATTATCGAATTCACATGATAGCTTTCATATGATAGGTTATATGTTAGTTAACTGTTTCATAACATGAAAAGCATATCATATATGTTTAGGTTTTGTATTTTATATATACATTGCTTTTATGTTTTCATGTTTCATTAAACTCGACATTTCGTGGCTGGGAGAACTCGGAGTTACTCCCCACTGCCTGTGGCTTCCGTGTTTATATTTAATGCGGTCGAACAGGTGGTGAATGCATATTTGGGGTACATTGACGAGCTAGCGAGCGAAGTATTTACCTTGGACCTATATTCGGTTCATAGTTTGTATATTATTATACTCTCTTTTATTTCCGTATTTATACGGGAGATATGTCTCCCGTCTTGTATAATTTTTATGTATAATATTATTTCCGTTTTGTAATGACCCTTTTTATTTATGACACCTTCGTTATGTATTATTATCTTTTATGTATTTAAATAATTTTTTTTCTTTCCGCAAATTTGAGGGTGTCACAGTTGGTATCAGAGCTATTTTGCTCCCGACGCACGTTTGTGTACCCGTGTATAAATAACTTGACCTTAATAAAATAATAAACTTGTGAGATAGAATGGTAGGATGGGTAGATTAGGATTTATGTTGTAGTCTATTTGTTTATGCTAATTGTTAGGAGTAACTTAATTTGTTTTGTCTCTTATGAAGATGGTTGGACCTCGTGTAGAAGAGATTGTTGTTG
Organism: Heliosperma pusillum; assembly: GCA_022085475.1. Taxonomy (NCBI): domain Eukaryota; kingdom Viridiplantae; phylum Streptophyta; class Magnoliopsida; order Caryophyllales; family Caryophyllaceae; genus Heliosperma; species Heliosperma pusillum. The sequence goes on along the minus strand of JAIUZE010073667.1, from coordinate 310 downwards.
GTACCAACCAGGTCCCTCCTCATAAAGAAGACAATTGCCAAGGAGGCTATGCTTGGGTGGCTAGCCAAATTGCTAGGAGCAATATTACGCCTTATGGTGGAATATATGTTACCTAGAAGTAGTATCCTCTACCGAAGATTTGAAGATTTACAAGCCTAATTGAAGTGAATTCCTTCTTCATCTATGAATTCTCTCGTCCTTATTGTATTATGCTCTCTTCCTTCTATCTAGGTGCTTCTTTCTCTTCCAACCTATTTACCTCTTGAAAAATTTCTCTTGATAGTTCCTCCATCTTTCCATTGGTATCCTT
>JAIUZE010073666.1:0-15132 GCA_022085475.1 Heliosperma pusillum | reverse complement strand
TCTAGAGGTGTTTCGTCCAGGGACAACGCCCGCTAGCTCACACCCGAACCCAAAATACCACAAGCAAAAAGCCAACCAAATCAAGCAACCTGTTCATCCATGAAAAACATGAACCCCACAGTCAGTGGGGAGTAACTCCGGGTTCTCCCAGCCATATCACATTAAACGTACATAAAAGGAAATACAAAAGTAGAAGCATGCATATATAGATATACATGTGAAATACGATAAGGATAGATAGGCAATTTCAATATATAATGACAAGAGCATATGAAGTACAATCCGTAACCATCATGCTATAGATAGACTCGGGGAAGACACTCTTAGGCAACCGAATACGCTCACTAGGGCTTACATCTCACCGTTAGCGGTATAAGTTTGATAAGATTGAGACTCGACAAACAAACCATGCCAAGTCATTCAATGATAAATCTTATAATCATTCATGTAATCATCCATCCAAACACACCGACACAATGGCGACATCTCTCACAGTAAATGAAACGCACTAGCATCATGTACAATAGCAAGATAAGCAAATGGAAGCTCACGGAATAAGACATTTTCCGGAACCGTATACGATAAGACGTTTCGTATACTCATGACCTAGACAACAAGTTCACGGGATACGACGTTTCCCGGAATCATGTACGATAAGACGTTTCTTACACTCAAAACTCTAATCCTCTCGGTAGGACGACGATAATAATACGGTCCTAGTCTAAACCTGGCCAGACTCTCGGAATAAGATGTGTTCCGATTCGACATGTGGTAAGACGTTCCACATCCAAAACTAAACCTGGCCAGACTCTCGGAATAAGACATGTTCCGATTCGACATGTGGTAAGACGTTCCATATCCAAGACTCGATCATACAAAGACGTCGAGTACCCCAAATTCGGTCAACCTTCACGAAAGAGGCGGAAAGAAATCTATAGTCAAAAGTCAAGCTAGTACGCTACATGCAATGACACCACCTCGCAAGTATACAACATTTGACGGCCGGGTCGATCAACGCATTGCGTTCGCCTCCTAACAACGTCGTCATATCCCCACTAAACATGCATACAAGCATCAAGAATACACCCCATCGCTCTGACATTCCAGTCTAACGAGTATAAGGGTGTAGCCGGGAAATGAGAGTTCATAGCACAAAATCATTAGTGCTCAATTCATAACATATGTAAAACCGACTCAAAGTGGGACATACCAAAAACCGTCACAAAACATGTGATACAAGCGAATGAAATATCATATATTCAAAACATTAATATTTTAAGTCACCACGTAAAATTATACGATAAACAAACTATGCGAACTATTTTAATTTACGAGTTTTAGAAATTATATGAGAAGAACACAGCCGTGTTCCAGGCCGGTCAGGAGGGAGGCGGCCGGTACCCCGGCTCGGAGCACGAGCTAAAACCCAAAATCACCAAAAACAGGGCATGTGTTCCAGGCCGGTATAGGGACCGGCAGCCGGTACCCCGGCTCGGAGCACAACACTACCAAACACAAAAATCACAAGTTTGGAAACTATCAAAACAAGGGTCCACTTAAAACGATCATAACTAGAGTTCTAGATATGCAAATGCAGAAATTCCAAGTCGAGGTGATAGCTTATCCTCTTACGGTTCCAACGATAGGTCACAAGCCCAAAACAAGCAAGTAACGAAGGAGATATGATCGTTCTACGAAAAAGGTTTGGTGCAGTGAATTCCCAGCCGGCCACTGGACCGGCAGCCGGTCCTTCGGCCAGGACTACATCCTACCCGAGAACAACATACACATGTTCAATCATTTTCAATTCTCATATTTAACTTCTATCAACTATCAACAATCAATAATCATCATCAACAATCATCAACTAACAACAATCATCATCAATAACTCAATTCCTAAGCTTACTAATCATATTCTAAATACGAATTCTAACATAGAAATCATATAAAACACGTAAATGATATCGAGTAACCCTTCACCGTTACCTTTACGCGTCTTTAATCGATTCTAAACCTTACTAGTCTCCACCTACATACAATTAGATAATAAAAGACGAATATCATTTACCTTGAGAAAGACGGATAATTTAAAAAGCGAGAAAGACGGTAATTTTATTACTAATACGGATAGAGGAAGGAAGCTAAGAGGAGAAGACTGAGACGAACTTACGCGAATTTCGCCAAAGAACGAATGAGCTACGATGATTCAAAGATCGAAAATATTATGGAGGCAAGGGTTTCTTAAGGAAGAAGGTAAGTTTGATTGTTTTTGTGTGAATGAGAAAATAGGTTAAGTGTAGTGTGATATTTATAAGGAAAAGTCAACAAAAGTCAAACTCGCCTTAAGACGGGATTCTCATGGAATCTCGCGGAAATTTCAAATACGAACTCGGAAATTCTAAATTCGACTCGAAAAATTAAATTTACGATTAAAACTAAAATTCGCTGAAAAGTATCCGTAAAATATTTTCACTATAAAAATAGAGTACATTTTCGGGTATTACAATCACCCCACCATTTAAAAAGTTTCGTCCTCGAAACTTGAGAGTAGAAAACAAAAGTATCAAGGACAAGAATCGGTTTTAATAAATTAACAAGAAAGCTTTTACAAGGAAACATTTATGAAACGAGGTTCTTCTCGAAAAGGGTTTAAGGAGAATTTTCATAAGAGCGAAACTTTATTTACGAATCACAAGAGTGCCCGTCGCGAACGAGAACTCTAATTATCCAAAATCAAATCAATGTCGAACTAGTGAAATCGAAATTCAAAACAACGTTAGTAAGTGCAGGACTAGTTATCAGACGTCTCCAATAACAAGTGCAAACATCCAACCAAACGCAAAATCCAAACATAAAAGCGAAAGAAATCTATTTTCTCCAACAAGAGAGTACAAAATCCATCTTTAGACTTTTTTGAAAAGTTAATTTAGAAATACAATATGGAAATTCGAAGGTTTTCTCAAAGATAAAATCAAATAACAAGACATTACACGTACATAGAGCGACTCGTACATCAAGTTCACAAATCACGATAACAAAATATATACAAAACACGTAAAACAAAACAAATCGAACTCTTAGGGATAGGAAGATCACGATAAAGTCGGCAGGAAGATCTACAAAAATTCGATATCACTAACTCTACTGATAAACCAAATCCTCAAGAGAATGCAATTTACCCAAATTGCAACTCATCATTTTAAATCATCAGAATTCTTACAAAAATATTCCATAATCACGAAACTTCAAGCCACTAACCCAATTATTCAAATTCAATTAGCATCTTCTAAAGTCAATCGGCACGGTAGACTCCACAACTAACAATCCACATGGTAAAGGAGACTTACCATGAAATTCCCTTGATTCAATTTACTTCAAACTCATTATCCTAAATTTGCAATGAACTTTCTCATCTTCAAACTATGATTCTTTAAGAATACAAGAGAATTACTAATTCCAAACCACAAATGATCAATCACTTGGCAATCAGACAACCATTCAAATCATCTAATTTATCTAAAATTCAAAACGAATCGATTTTCATTTATGACAATATTCCTCAAACTTTAGTTACCGGCTTATTTACCCTAAAGTAAAGTCTCTTTTAGAATCCATCAATTAGAGACATCTAAATCCCAAATGACATACCAAGCAACCGTTATAGTACCCAACAACAACGAACTATTATCATGATTAACTAAATTCTCAAAATAACACTAGAGTACCAAGCTCCAAATCCAAAACACATATTCTAACCTAAGAATTCCAAAATTACATCACGCTTATTCTCTAAGCCTTACAAACAGAATATCCAATCTACTAGAGAAAAGATGAAGGAGCAACGAAATAGAAACGATAAGGAATCTCAAGAAGAACACGGGAATAAATAAGGCACGAGATTACAAGAGAGGAGCGCTGAAAATAACGAGGTCAAGGAAGAGACAAAGCAGATAGTAGAGTTATGAAGATATTTGAGTAAGAAATAAGATGCGAGCATGCGATTTCTTAAGAATCAATCTTGACAAAAACATTCAAGAATGGAAGTGAAAAGGAATCATGGCACGGGTAATGGTTTAAGGTTTAATCCACAAAATTTCTCCTTTCAAACTTAACGTGATAGTAAAACAACTTAATTATTCCTTTACAAAGGCCTCTTACAAGGGACCATCATACCACGATCATCAAAGTAAGGTACACCTAGATTTAACAAATCGATTACAACCCAATTCATCCGCCCTTTCATATAACACGGATTCCCAATTGCGGAATTGCAACTCAAGCATAATAACATTCTCTCAACTCCATAATTTGACACATTCCCAAAGTTTTCAAAAACCGAAGAACCAATAAGGAATCCTCCATACTAATCTCTTTTCAACTCCTACGGCCACAAGGTAGAACACCGAACAAAACGTCATTATCAACATCATATAGCCCACGAGTTCATTATTAACAAAGTACAACATCAAGTCAAACATCATCATTAACATCCCAAGGTATTTCCATTATAGCTCACATCATCGAATCTCGCTCAATCTATAATCCTCAAGTAATATGGTTCAACTTACAACGAAACCTTACTACTTCAAACGAGTCTCCGATGCCATAAGATAAGATCATATCTTTAAATCCAAGAACTATAGCCAAATGCTTTTTCACCAAGCCTATACTCTAACACATAAACTAGAATCCACAAGAAGTCACTTAGTCTCAAAAGCATTTTACAACTCAAGGCATCATTCAAACTCCTAAGTTTAAAAGATTAAATCACTAATGGGTTAAGAAGTCATAGCCAACTCATTCAACCTTACACCATCAAATATCATGAACTATCCACACATTAGTCATGGTAAGCATCAAGCAATAAAATCATCAAACTTATCTTACTACCTTTCCTTAGAGTTACAACCAATGATCAATATAGGGTGAATTTAGATCTACACCATTTTCCTCAAATCACAAATTCATTCTAACAAACACTAATATTCCACAAAATTCAAAGTTCTTCCGACCAAGTATAATATACCACAAACAAATAGGTATGGCATCCTCAAAAATGTTACAAGAGGGAGGCAAGGATATCAATGGTAAGATGGAGGAACTATCAAGAGTAATTTCCAAGAGGCAAACAAGTTGGAAGAGAAAAAAGCACCTAGATAGAAGGAAGAGAGCATAAAACATTAAGGACGAGAGAATTCATAGATGAGGAAGAAATACACTTCAATTAGTCTTGACAATCTTCAAATCTTCGATAGAGGATACTTTTTCTAGGTAACACAATGATCCACCTCAAAATGGTAGATACAAACAAACATAACATCACTCAACACAATCAACAAACAAGTTAGAACGTAAGAAACATCAAGTACACCAAAGACTACCACCTTAGGTCCTTAAGTCTACCCATCTCTCATTGATTATTTCAAGGTCAAGTAGTTTAAGTTTAAGGTTCACGTGTGTGCGTCGGGAGCAATAAAGCTCTGATACCAACTGTGACAACCCTCGCGAATGCGGAAATATAAAACATACAAGCATGTAAATTATATAGCGGAAAATACGGTATTTTAAAAACCTTTATACATGCAAGATAGAAAAATATGAGGAGTGTCAAAACATTACAAACTAAATAAAAATACCACAAGAGACGTAGTCTCCAAAGTGTTAACAAAAGACAAAGTAATTAGCAACTAGCTAAACAACGTCTAGAGGTGTTTCATCCAGGGACAACGCCCGCTAGCTCACACCCGAACCCCAAAATAGTCAAGCAAAAAGCCATCCACGCAAGCAACCTGTTCATTCATGAAAAACATGAACGCCACAATCAGTGGGGAGTAACTCCGAGTTCTCCCAGCCATATCACCTTTAACGTACATATAAGGAAATACAAAAGTAGAGCATGCATATAAAAATATACATGTGAGTTACGATAAGAAAAGATAGGCAATACAAGATATAATTATAAGATCACATGGAAATCAAATCCGAAGCCATCATGTTATTCAAAGACTCGGGGAAAGACACTCTTAGGCAATCGAATACGCTCACTAGGGCTTGCATCTCACCGTTAGCGGTATAAGATTGATAAGATTGAGACTCGACAGACAAACCAAGTCAAGTCATGCGATGATCACATAAATCCAACATATTATCATCCATTCACGAACCAAGACATTGACGGTGTCCAATCATGCAATGACCATGAATAATGTCATGAAATCACGCATTTAAAGACGACGACACAAGACTACAACTCTCACGGTAAATGAAACGCACAGCATCGTTGTACTTGCAAGTATTGCTTAAAAGGTCCATCCACGGGATCACATTTCCCTGAACTCATCCGCGATGCTTACATTTCGCCTATGTAGACACATTTCCTCCTGGTAGGAACGATAAGGCTCCTAATCTAAACCTGGCCAGATTCTCGGAATCACATTTTCCGATTCGATATGCGATCACGTTTCGCACCCAAGACTCGGTCTTACAAAGAAAACGCCGAGTAACCACATTCTCGGTAGATCAATTCACGAAAGAGGCGGAAAACGAGCTCAAGCCTCATAACATGCGGTACGCTACATGCAAATAACACCACCTCGCAAGTACACAACATTTGACGGCCGGGTCGATCAACGCATAGCGTTCAACTCCAACAACGTCGTCGTATGCCCACTAACACATGCATTTAAGCAGTAGGATACCTCTCCGTTCCGACATTCCAGCCTTACGAACGGGAAGGTAGCCAAGGGAATGAGAGTACAAAGCACAAGACAAAATAGTGCTCACACCGTAACATTTGTAAAAACCGACTCAAAGTGGGACATAGCAAAAACCGTCACAAAACATGGAATATGGAATCATATAAATTTAAATATGATAAACATGAGCATTAGAACAAGGTTATGAAGCATAATGAATAAAAACATAGATCACCTCTCCAAAACAACGTTGTTTGGAACCCAACGAAAACAAGGGTCCACTTCAAACGGTCATAACTAGAGTTCTAGATATGAAAATGCAGAAATTCCAAATGGAGGTGATAGCTTATCCTCTTACGGTTCCAAAGGGATGTCACACGCCCAAAACAAGCAAGTAACGAAGGAGATATGATCATTTTACGAAAAGGGGTCAGTGCAGGAAAATTTCAGTTGGCAGCGAGTGACGCAGCCTGCGTCACCACGACGCAGCCTGCGTCCTATTCGGACAGGTACGAGTCACATAATCTCCACAATTTCACTTAAGGCATAACACAAATATCATCTATCATCACAATTCATCAATTCTCATATCAATTATCAACTAACAACAACCATCATCAACAACACGATTCCTAAGATTACTAATCATATTCTAAATACGATTTCTAACATGGAAAACACATTAAAACACGTAAATGATATCGAGTAACCCTTCACCGTTACCTTTTAAGCGTCTTTAATCGATTCTAAACCTTCCTAGTCTCCACCTACAATTAGGTAATAAAAGATGAATATATTCACCTTGAGAAAGACGGATTATTTAAAAAGCGAGAAAGACGGTAATTTTATTACCAATACGGATAGAGGAAGCTAAGAGGGGAAGAATAAGACGAACTTACGTGAATTTGAGCAACAAACGAACGAGCTATGAAGATTCTAAGCTTGGATGATTATGGAGGCTAGGTTTTGATGGGTTTTCTTAAGGAAGAAGGAAGTTTGAGTTGTGTAAGAAAAAATAGGTTAAAGAGGTAGTATGATATTTATAAGGAAAAAGTCAACAAAAGTCAAAGACGGCTCAAAAGTCAAGAAAAGTCAAAGACGACTTAAAAGTCAAGAAAAGTCAAACTCGCCTTAAGACGGGATTCTCATGGAATCTCGCGGAAATTCCAAATACCAACTCGGAAATTCTAAATTCGACTCGAAACTTTAAATTCCAAATTAAAACTTAAATTTGCTGAAAAGATTTCGTAAAATATTTCTACTAGAAAAATAGGGTACATTTCCGGGTGTTATAAGATGTTATTAGTAGTGAGACACTACTATCAATAATTGAAGTGCCAGATGATAACGAAATTATAGAGGAGGAGGAAGAAGAAATCAAGTAGAGGACAATAATGAGGAGAAGGTAGAAGAGGAGGAGAAGGAGGATGAGGAGAAGCGGAAGGAAGACGGAGCAGAAGATAAAGAGGGAGAAGAAGATTTTATAGACTCTCTTTTTAAATATAATATATCCGAAAACCAAAATTCAAGTAGTGATGATGAATAAGATTATTTCTAATTCTTATATTAGTTGAAACTACTTTTTCTAAATGCATGGGCGTTTGCAAAGCAATTTTATTTCAGCTGTTGACAGTTGTTTTTATTATTCATTAATAAGAATATATAGTTTCTTGTTATTTAATTGTACATGTTTGTTAATTCATGACAACTTTGAATACTTTAGTTTTTCTTTATATGGCGGGCGGACGACGAAGAAGAGGTAGTTGTAGTAATGTAGAAAACAGAGCGCAGGAGGATGAGAATGAACAAGTCAATGACGGGAAAGTGCAACCGACACACGTGGATACTACTACTCGCAGAGTCCGCCTCGATCCGGATGATGAAACATGTGTATGGTAAGACTAGTTCACTTTTACTTTAATTGTTTAATTATAATTATGATTATTTAAAATATCATAATATTTATATATAATGTATTTAACTATGATAATTAATTTCAGGTTCAGTGACTCAGATGTGGTTAAACTGATTTCGGAAACCATAACCTGCGGGTACAAGGAACACGCGCCAAACTGGAAAGAGGCGTCAAATGTTTTGCGGTCGTCTTGGTGGAAATGGTTTGAGGTATAATTATTTAAAATATTATAATTATATCTATTTAAATTTGTTTTTCTCAATTTATCTTTGTTATTGATATTTTATTTTTTTGTTTATTTACTTAATATTTTCCTAACTTTATGTTTTTAATCATGACAGCAAAGGGTTTCTTTCGATCCTTGCCATACAGATATGGTAAGGAAAGCTTGAGAATACGCCATGAAGACCCGTTTACGTCATATGATCTACCAAGCCTCGCAAAAAGACGAGGAGCACATGCCGAAGTGGATTCCTTTGGACTTATTTAGAAAGCTTAAGAATAGGCCCGTCGAAGATCCTTCTTTCGTTGCGAGATCTCAATCAGCCTCGGCTAATCGTAGGTCGAGATGTGAAGAGAAGGGAAAGGCGTTGCCTACTCACATTATGGGTAGAAAAAACACCTTGGGAATCATGGACGAAATGGTATATATATATATATCTTCTTTCATTTTTTATTTATTTATCTAATTATAATTCAATACTTACACACACACACACATATAAATATATATATATATGTTATACAAACAAGTATTTAAATTGTAGGTCGGGAAAAATTCATCTGATATCCCAAATGTCGTGCAAGTCTTAGAGAAGACAAAGAAGCACAAGTTACGTGGATGGTTATCAAAAAAATCAGCTGAACTCTTTGTAAGTTATGCATTATTTTGTTAAGTGATTTATTTTTGTCATTTATATATTTAATTACATTAACTATTTAATTTAAATGACAATTACTAATTCTGAGCTTGTTTATGATTCAGAATAAGATCATGTCAAAGAAGTCTGAGCTTCAAAGTCAAGGAGTCGAAAACATCGACGATAATGAGATCTATTATGAGGAGACTGGATTTGACGATAAAGGAAGGCGGACCAGTGCGTGGTCTTTTCAACAATTATGCGAGACTAATAAAGTTGCTGACTTGGTAGCGAAGTAGTCTTTTCAAGGCGGACCAGTGCGTGGTGGTGGGATGATGTAAAAATTGAGCTAGACGGTTGACAGGGAAGGCTATGTTAAGTCGAGTGAGAGAAAGATATTGAAGACTTCCGACTATAGCTCGATAGTCGGAGTGGTCGTGTATAGGTTTGTTATCCTTCTGTATTAGCTGATAGTCAGTGGCCATGGGTGTAGTGTTTGGTTTGGCATTTTCCATTTTGTATTTAATAAGGAGGTCATATATATTTTTGATTGGTTGAGATGGAGTCCTAGAGAGTTAGGTGTGACTTCGATTCCAAGGAAGTAGGATAGGGGACCGAGGTCTTTAAGAGAGAAGCGTGTTGCTAAATTGGTTATAAAGTTTTGTAAGTGTTGTTGGTTTGGTCATATGACGATAATATCGTCAACGTAAATTAGCATATAAATTGGTATGGTTTTGTGTTTGTAAATAAATAAAGAGGACTCCGAAAGAGATTGTTGGAAACCAAAGGTAATGAGATGTGTTTTAAGTTCAGTATACCAAGCTCCATCGTGGAGCTTGTTTTAAACCGTAAATGGCTTTCTGCAATTTGCAGACATGGTCATGCTTAGAGCTATCGACGAAGCCTTGCGGTTGTGACATGTATACATTTTCATGGAACATGCCTTGTAAAAATGCGTTGTTTACGTCGAGTTGCCGTATTGAGCAGGACTTAATGAGAGCAAGTGAAAGAATTAAGCGAATGGTCGTTGGTTTTATAACGGGACTAAATGTTTCAGTGTAATCAATACCAGGACGTTGGTGAATAAATCCTTCGGCCACAAGACGGCCTTTATGTTGTTTAAGGGAGCCATCAGGATTATATTTAATCCTATAGACCCACTTACAACCTATAATTTTTTAGGATGAGGATTTGGGTACTAAGGTCCCGGTGTGGTTTCTTTCGAGGGCTTGGAATTCATCAATTATTGCATTTCTCCACTGTGGCACGAGAAGGGCCTGTTTGACCATGTTCGGTAAGGACTGAGGTGTAGCGGAAGTGGTAGCGAGATGGGCATACTTGGGATTAGAACAACGAATGTTGTTGTCAAGACGAGTGACAACAATTTGATGCGAGGGAGGAGGGTTTGATGGTGTTGAAGCTGCTAGTGTTGTGATTGGAGGAAGATGGTTTGGCCGGGGGGTGGGGTTGGTGTTTGGGGTTGCTATAGTCTGTGTGGAGGTAGTGGTGTCGGTATGATTTGTTGGTGGTCGTCTACTGTAGACATGGCGAATGGGAGGACGAGGAAGTTGAATTGGTGTGGCGGAGGGAAGCGGAGGTGAGGGTAATATAGGGTTTTCGGAGAGAATTGACGACACGACTGATGTAGTGAAAATAGTTGTGAAGTAGGGATGTCGATCTCAGGGACGGTTGTTGCTTGGAAATGATCTAAAGTTGGCTAGAGTCTCTTGCAAGTCACAAAGTAATTGGGTTTGGGTTTGTTGACTAAACTAAGGTAACAATAATTAAAAACAATTAAAAGCGACAAAAGAAGTCTAAGACGAGAAAGATAATCAAGTAAGAATCAATAAAAGGAAGGTCTAGGATTGATGGGTTCAAATGGGTAATTCGGGTTCTAGTGAGTCGGGTTCATGGTTGATGGGTAGTCAAACTTGGGCGCGGTGGATTGAGACTCACGAACTTACAATCCCTCCCATATACCGAACCAAGCTAGCTCTCGCGTACACACGGTCGATACACCAACTATATGCAAATCCTAACATATTCCGAGGCTATCGATCTTACGAAAATGTACGATAAACATGAATCATGCAAGATTGTCAAGCAAGCATTTCATCAAACATATAGTATGCAAAAGTTGGAAGAAAGACAATTAATCAACAATTTAACCCGACTAACAAAGATTAACCCTCATTAAAACCCATTATCCCCCACTAATCCTAGATAAAACACTACTCACTCATATTCAAAGGGAAATAAACATTCACTAAAGATTGCATAAGGAAATCAACAACAACATTAAACATTTCTAATTAACAATAAGTAGATAACGATAATTGAAACGAAAACTTAATTAAAGACAAGATTAAGTAGAGAAATTATACCAACTTGGAGAAAGATTAGAACTTTGATATAAATACCAAGATTTCGTCACAAATCTTCGAATATAACCCGAGTTCATACACTAAACCAAGTTGTAATCACTAATTAACCGACTAATTAGCTTAATTAAGAAAGATTAATACAAGATTAAATACTAATTATATGAAAGTTTCAGATCTAGGGTTTCGTGCCCTTTAATTACATAAGAGGGTCTAGATATAGGTTTACAAAATGAAGGAAAGATGGGCCTCGAGAAGCTTCATGGACTGACAAAGTCACGACCGTGAAATGGGTTTCACGGTCGTGAAAGACGTCTCACGACCGTGAAACTCCATTTCACGGTCGTGAAGGAGTTGGCAGAGCAAGGTCATGTTTCACTGATAAGTCACGGCCGTGAAGTTCATTTCACGACCGTGACATAGGTTTCACGACCGTGAGATGAGTTTCACGGCGGTGAAACCAAATCCACGATAATCAAGCTTCTTGGGCATGCATCTCACGACCGTGAGATCCCATTTCACGACCGTGAGATGGTCATTCTCCTTCTTCCTTCGCTTGACTTTGTTGTTTCCTTCTCGGTTTCGCTTGCCTTGACTCGGGAGGGCTTTGGCGCATCGAGTAGGGCCCCCAAGGGTATGTGGGGCCCGCAAGGTGTGCCGTGGGTCCTCCGAAAGATTCACCTTCTTCTTTGTTGATCAAAAGTAGGTAGAAATCGCCCCAATTGACGGTTTACCTGCAAAAGCACGATAAAAGCAAGAAATATGCTAGAAGAAGGTAAAACACGTAGAAACGCTCCTAGGGAGCGTTAAAGGCAAACAAAACGAGATGAAAAGGGGTGAAAATGTGGGGTGAAACGACACTATATCAAATCTCCCCAAACCAAACCCTTACTCGTCCCGAGTAAGGATGAACAATAGTCAAGACCCTTAATTAACTACGCTAAACCTAACCGATACAAGGCAATTAACGGGCCTTGCTCCGTCCTTTCAACTCACAACAAGGTATCCATGAGGTAGGACACCTTCTTGCAAGGCAAGTGGGGTCTTGCCAAAACTTCGATGCATTCTAGGCAATAAAGCACACAAAACAAATGAGAATGCATCAACAAAAGCAAATGGCAACATGATCCATGCGCCGGGATTCATCTAAAATGGAAAAATCTCAAGCATGCAAATTCCTATGTAATTACTAGTTTTACAAAGAACTAGGCCTAGAAAGATAGAAATAAATCACCTCTTTATTGTGTAAAATTAGTATATTCGTTCACGTTTACTAGAAAACTTTGTCAAGGGTGATAAAGGCGGGATGGAAAGTGAGGGCCCCCTGGTGTTAGAAGACACTGTAGGATCGGAATTCCGCCTCTCACCTAAGTGAAAGGAAGGGTCGTCCCCTCTTAGCCATGCAACGTAGGAGTAATCATCAAGAAATGGTAAGGAAACGAGATGTTTGAGTTCTTATTTTGTTTCTTTTTCTCTTTTCTTTTCTTTTTGTTTTTGATTTTTTTGGTGTTTGATTTGGGTGCCTTTTGAGAGCAAGGTGGCCTAGCGAAAGGTGTGCGGCGGAGACCAACAATAGGCAAATCCTCGCCGTAGCGACATCGAGAGCGACCCCATATGTATTAAGGGTACTCTAGAAGAGCCTAGAAGTCTCCATATGCACTCCCTAAGCTAGGACTAAGGCAAAAAAATGTGCAAAATTTCAAGCTTTTCTTTTTCTATTATGTTTGAACTCAATTTTTGGACTTTTGATGGGAAAATTTCCTTTTTGTCAAATGTAGTGAAATGTGATGATTGGACAATTGCATGGCCTCGAGAGTCACCTAGGAAAGCGTTCACCAAGGAATTTTCGCACCATGGGGATGGTCAAGATGATAAATGCAAGCCCTTGACTAGGCTCTAGGAAACGGTGCGAAATTTATACTAAAAATACACATTAAAAGGTGTTTCAAAATCTATTTTAATAGGCAAAGTGCTAAGCAAAAAGAGTATCTACAAGGGCCTATTCAAACTTGATCAATTTCCAAATTAGGCATTCCAAAAAGTTTTCCTAAATGCAGCTATATGCCATGATCTAAAATTAAACAACATATATACAAACTAATGCAAATGCTCTAGTGAACTACGTGACAATTAATCTAATGAAACCCCCTAACAGCACATAAGTCACACAACCGCCAATTCATCAAAATCAACATCGCAATCATCAACCATTCCTCCAAACTCCTCATGTGATAAGAAGTAAAGAAAGAAAGAAGGGGAAGAAATAATAACGATCATACCATGGCGGTCTTCTTAATCCCTTCTATAAGTCTCTTGAGCGATGTGTAGCGGACCTATGTATGGAGGTTAGAAGAAAAAGCAATGCAAATATATACAAAGTAAGATATAAACAAGCTAATTTTTAGGATTTTTCAAATTTTTCAATTTTTTTGGATTTTTTAAATGGATTAAATGCAAAATAAAACATATTTTTGGATTTTTTCAACAACAAAAAAAAGAAAATAAAAACTATGAAAATAGTTTCCTATCCCCCACATTGGAACAAACATTGTCCTCAATGTATGAAATAGGATTATTGAAAGCAAAATAAAAACATATTTTTGGATTTTTTGAATATTTTGAAAAAAGTAAAAACTTGTTTTTGGGATTTTTGATTTTTTTGATGAAAATTCACAATATGAACAATATATACAAGATGGTTAGTTATGCAAACGAACTAATCTATATGAAATGCATGAACTAAATAAAAATCCTAAAACTAAATGCAAAATGATATAATACAAGTGCATGATCTAAGTAAATGCAACTAAACTATATGCTAATCTAGAGTCTCATTGTGGTGGTAAGGTGCATAAATGCAAGCCCCTCATGGGGGTACCTCCCACAAGAAAGTCTAGTGTGCCATATCGGAGTCTCATCGTGGCGGTAAAATGCATAAATGCACGCCCCTCATGGGGGTACCAACCACGGGAAAGTCTAAAAATGACACCTTACTACGTGATGCATGAACTAAGCTAAATGCAAGGTTGTTTGTCAATTTGGATTTTTCATGGGGAGCAAAATAATGGTGTCCGATGGGATGGACACCCGCCTCCAATGTTGCCGAGGCCAACCAATAAAACACACAAATTACAAGTTAGAGAAAACAAATTATACAAATCAAAGAGAGGAGAGGAGGAGACACACACTAGAGGGGAGGGGGAAGATGCTAAACAAGCCACCTAGACACCACTCCGACTCTTCCAATTATCAAACAAAAACAAAAAACCTCTCAAAAGG
>JAIUZE010073665.1:0-40202 GCA_022085475.1 Heliosperma pusillum | reverse complement strand
TCAACATCATATAGTCCACGAGTTCATTATTATCAAAGTACGACCTCAAGTCAAACATCATCATTAACGTTCCAAGGTATTTCCATCATAGCTCACATAATCAAATCTCGCTCATATCTATAATCCTCAAGTACTATGGTTCAACTTACCGAAACCTTACTACTTCAAACGAGTCTCCGATACCATAAGATAAGATCATATCTTTAAATCCAAGGACTATAGCCAAATGATTTTCCACCAAGCTTATACTCACAAACACACAAAAGGAAACCACAAGACGTCACTAAATCTCAAAAGCAATTCGCACCTTAAGATATCATTCAAAACTTCTTATTTACACCAATTAGATCTATCATAAGCATGGTCTTCCAAACAATACTAAACTTCTAAGTCCAAAAGACTAAATTACTAATTGAGTTAAGAAGTCATAGCCAACCCATTCAACCTTACACCATCAAATATCATGAACTAATTACACACAAGTCATGCCAAGCATCAAGCATTAAAATCATCAAACTCATCTTACTACCTTTCCTTAGAGTTACAACCAATCATCAATATAGGGTGAATTTAGAGCTACACCATTTTCCTCAAATCACAAATCATTCTAACAAACACTAATAGTCCACAAAATCTAAAATTCTTCCAACCAAGTACAATATACCACAAACAATTGGGTATGGCATCCACAAAAATGTTACAAGAGGAGGTAAGGATACCAATAGTAAGATGGAAGAACTATCAAGAGTAATTTCCAAGAGACAACAAGATGGAAGAGAAAGAAGCACCAGATAGAAGGAAGAGAGCATAAGACAATAAGGACGAGAGAATTCATAGATGAGGAAGAAATACACTTCAATTAGGCTTGTAAATCTTCAAATCTTCGGTAGAGGATACTTCTTCTAAGTAATACAATGATCCACCTCAAAACGGTAGATACAAACAAACATAACATCACTCAACACAATCAAACAAACAAGTTAGAACCTATCAAACATCAAGTACACCACAGACTACCACCTTAGGTCCTTAAGTCTACCCATCTCTCATTTATTATTTCAAGGTCAAGTAGTTTAAGTTTAGGGTTCACGTGTGTGCGTCGGGAGCGATAAAGCTCTGATACCAATTGTGACAACCCTCGCGAATGCGGAATAATAAATCAAACAAGCATGTGAATTATAATGCGGAAATAGGTAGTTTTTAAAAACTTTTATACATGCAAGTTAAATAACACGAGGTGTGTCAAAATATTACAAACTAAGTACGGAATATACAATAAAGAGACGGGGTCTCTTAAAATGTTAACAAAGAACAAGTGTTTAGCAATACTAGCTAATATCGTCTAGAGGTGAAAACTTCCAGGGACAACGCCCGCTAGCTCACACCCGAACCCCAAAATGTCACATCCAAAAAGGCATCCAAAGCAAGCAACCTGTTCATCCATGAAAAACATGAATGCCACAGTCAGTGGGGAGTAACTTCGGGTTCTCCCAGCCATATCACATCAAACGTACATATAAGGAAATACAAAAGTAAAGCATGCATATATAGATATACATGTGAGTTACAATAAGAAAAGATAGGCAATTCTATAGATAATGATAAGAACGTAAGAGGCACAAATCCGAATCCATAATGATATTCAAAGACTCGGGAAAGACACTCTTAGGCAATCGAATACGCTCACTAGGGCTTACATCTCACCGTTAGCGATATAAGATTGATAAGATTGAGACTCGACAGACAAACCAGTCAAGTCATGCGATGATTACACAAAATCCAACATATTATCATCCATTCACGAACCAAGACATGACGGTGTCCAATCATGCAATGACCATGAACAACATCATGAAATCACGCATTCAAAGACGACACAAGACAACAACTCTCACGGTAAATGAAACGCACAAGCATCGTGTCCCAGCAAGAATGATTAAAAGGCATCCACGGGAGGACATTTCCCTGAACTCATACACGATGCTACATTTCGTATATGTAGACTAATTTCCTCCTGGTAGCACGACGATAATAAATATCCGGTCCTAGTCTAAACCTGGCCAGGATCTCGGAATATAACGTTTTCCGATTCGACATGCGATAAAACGTTTCGCATCCAAGACTCGGGCTTATAATATATATATGCCGAGTACCCCAAATTCGGTAGATCAATTCACGAAAGAGGCGGAAAAACAGCTCAAGCCTCATTACAAGCGGTACGCTACATGCAAATAACACCACCTCGCAAGTACACAACATTTGACGGCCGGGTCGAACAACGCATAGCGTTCAACTCCCAACAACGTCGTCGTATGCCCACTAACACATGCATTTAAGCAGTAGGATACCTCTCCGTTCCGACCTTCCAGCCTTACGAACGGGAAGGTAGCCAAGGGAATGAGAATACAAAGCACAAGACAAAATAGTGCTCAAACCGTAACATTTGTAAAAACCGACTCAAAGTGGGACATAGCAAAAACCGTCACAAAACATGTGATACATGCGAATGAGATATCATAAATCTAAAACATGAATCAATACATGATACCCAAGCATCAGACCAAGTTTAAGAAGCATAATAAATAAGAAACATAGATAACTCTCCAAAACAACAATTTTGGAAACTAACTTAAACAAGGGTTCACTTCAAACTGTCATAACTAGAGTTGTAGATATGGGAATGCAGAAATTCCAAGTTGAGGTGATAGCTTATCCTCTTACGGTTCCAACGAGTGGTCACAAGCCCAAAACAAGCAAGTAACGAAGGAGATATGAGCATTCTACAAAAAAGGGTCGGTGCTGTGAATTTGCACGAGACCACCCGAGAACAACAACCCATTTCCATCATTTCCAATTTTCATAATTTACTTCTATCAACTAACAACAATCAATATTCATCATCAACATCATAATTTCTAAGCTTTCTAATGGTAATCCAAAAACGAATTCTAACATGGAAATCATGTAAAACACGTAAATGATACCGAGTAACCCTTCACCGTTACCTTTACGCGTCTTTAAACGGTTACTAAGCTTTCCTAGTCTCCACCTACAAACAATTAGATAATAAAAGAGGAATATCATCCACCTTGAGAAAGACGGATAATTTAAACAGCGAGAAAGACGGTAATTTTATTACCAATACGGATAGAGGAAGCTAAGAGGGGAAGAATAAGACGAACTTACGTGAATTCCGTCAAAGAACGAATGTGGTATGATGATTTTAAAATCGGATCAAAGAGGGTTTTAGGTTTTGGTGGTTTGATGAGGAAGAAGGAGATGTTTTTGGTGTTGTGTTAATGAAATAGGTTAAGGAGTATGAGGGAGTATAAGTAAAGGGTGAGTCGGAAAGTCAACAAAAGTCAAATACGGCTTAAAAGTCAAGAAAATTCAAAGACGACTTAAAATTCAAGAAAAGTCAAAGACGACTTAAAATTCAAGAAAAGTCAAAGACGACTTAAAATTCAAGAAAAGTCAAAGACGACTTAAAATTCAAGAAAAGTCAAACTCGACTCAAAATTCAAGAAAAGTCAAACTCGACTCAAAAGTCAAGAAAAGTCAAACTCGCCTTAAGACGGGATTTTCATGAAATCTCACAGAAATTGCAAATACGAACTCGGAAATTCTAAATTCGACTCGGAACATAAAATTATAAATTAAAACTTAAATTTGCTGAAAAGATTTCGTAAAATATTTCTACTAGAAAAATAGGGTACATTTCCGGGTGTTACAAAGGAGATCACTCGTTCGCATGTGTTGCTGATCTGAAGAATGGAAAAAACTATATATTAGACTCTCTCATGCCAAAAGCTCCTAGTGATCAGCTGGCTGGAACTTCTTAGGTAGATGACATTGTAACTTTTCTAATTCTTTTATTTTGTTTTCTTCAATCCATGTTTGTGTATGGTGGTTTTACGTGGTACTAATTTCTTTTTTTTTTATGTTAGATCTTCAACTTCAAAACTGTCTTATTCCAAGAAAAACTTCAAGATGGATACAAAAAGCTAAGAGGCATTAGCTTAAATCCGTGTACCTATTTGGATGTTACTCAACAACCTAATGGGTTAGTTATTCCCCCCCCCCCCCCTTTTTTTCTATTGATAGAGTTTTTTAAATTATATGGATTTTGATAGAGTTGTTTAAATAGGTTTGATTGCGGTCTGTTTGTAATGAAGTTCTTAGAAGCTACTCTGACTGACTTCAGTCTATGCAAGGACAAGAATCATTTCAAAGTGAGATTTTTTTCTTGTCATTTATTCATTTTCTTAGCATAAAACGACTACCGAATTCATAGTCCAGTAACTCAGCTGTGTAGTTTATTGGCGTGGGATGCGTATAAGGTGTTTGGAATCACAATTCTTGATTACTAATACTTCTATAATTTGCCAACAGTTTATTTTTGCAGAATTTGCCCTCTTACCGAGACAATATTTTGCTCTCACTTATAAAATGGGAGAAGAACAAAAAAAGGGTATCGCCTTACAACCTCGTAATTTAAAATTTATCAAGATGATATTTGACCTTTGTAATCATTATTGAATGTATATGGAGATGATATTTCACCTTTTTTGCAGGTGTTCTCTTAAAGTAAACAAATGTAACAAATGAGCTGATGGTTAAGACGATGTTGCAACCTGTCAAAAGGACATCTGTAAGGACATCTGTGAGACTCGCAGATATGTGGCGATGAAGGATATGTAGTTCTGTAATTTTTGTGGTTATTGTAGAATTATGGATACTTGTTTGTACTGCTAATACTTAAAAGAGTTGTAAAACATTGGTAACTGCAATAGGAAAAAGAGAATGTTATGGCGTGTATACATTTTTGTGCCTTGTTTAAAATCTAAACAAGCGCATATATCCAAAATTATCAATAATTTTAACTACTGATATATCCAAAACAAGCGTATATATCCAAAAAGAGAATGTTATTGCGTGTATCCATCCCCTTCACCATTGCTAGATACATTCTATTACACTATTAGATACATCCCATTACTCTACTGGATACACTTTATTACACTGCTAGATACACTCCATTACATTGCTAGATACACTCCATTTCGCTGCTAGATACATTCCTTTTGGTTGCTAGATACACTCCATTTTGCTGCTAGATACATTCCATTTCGCTGCTAAATAAACAATAATATGGAAACTCTGAAGCATTTCAAATAGATTGTTTACATTAAAATCAAATAGATTGTTTTACATTAAAATTCAATTCATACTGTTGCGCTCAAAACAAACAAAACATAAAGCAATTTAGAGACGTAAATCACTTTTGAGGGAGTCGACTTGGGCAATTTCTACTATCATGGTAAGTCATTTCACCGCAAGCACGACAATTTCTCAGAGGCTTCGCATTTTCCAGGACCGCCTTTTCCTTGTTTGAAGTAATCCTCTTTCGTGATCCCTTATTCTTGCACTGTCGTGGTGGTAGAACACTCGCTTCAGTGGGTATTTTTGACCCAATAAGCATCTCAATCTCAACTTTCTTGTTTTTTGACTTCCCATGCTTAACGGAAATAATCAATTTCTCATTGAAACTCCGAAGCATTTCAAGTAACTCATCACCGTGTTCCTCATTATCCTCAACAAGTGAGACGGAAGTAAATACCCCTGACCACAATTCACTTATATTGTTTTGGCGGCTTTCAATTGACATGGAATCAGCTAGCAGTGATGTTCCAACAACATTAAAAAGGGGGCGGCATGTGGCTGACTTGCTCCATCTGTCTAATAAATACTTTCTAGGTATATGATCAAATCCGCTATCCTTCAACACCCACACAACATGCCTACATAGTACCCCAATTTGTTTAAACATCTTACACGAACAGGAAAACTTATTATCCTTTAAATCAACCTTGTATACCTTTTCTCTCTCGCGATCCATTATTGAAATATGCTTATTGACATCTTCAGTTGTGTTTGGTGAAAGGCCACAAGTAAAACATGTAGCTTGGAGTTCCTCTTGAAAATTGTAAAATAGAGTGGTGGTGTAAAACTCAGCGGCCTTCTTTTCTAAAGGAAGAGGTGTTGATAATCTTGGATCAGAGTTCTTATCATCAGCCGTTACCTTAGAATGTTTCCACCGTTGAGCATCCATTGTCGTTTGAAAACGCATCCAAAACTCGACAAGGGAGAGGTGTGGGTTGGTGAAATTTCCAAAGAAGCTATTTTCAGACTCGGACCTTGATGTCGTCCGCATAAGCCCACCCAAGTATATGTTTCTAAAGTACGCTGGAATCCAATTTGCACGAATGTCAAACATTTCCTTCAACCATGCGTTATCAGAGAGCTCATATGATGATAGGATTGACTCCCATCTTGATTCAAATTCTTCTGGAGTAATCTCTCTATTCCAAATAATAGAGTTTATTTCTTTCGAAAAGTTAGTGTCTTGGCAAATCGATGGACCAACCTTCTCAGGCAACTTCTTCATTATATGCCACATACAATATCGGTGTTGTGTTTTGTCACCAAAAATATCTTTCACAGCTCTTTTGATCCCTAGGCATTGGTCAGTTATTATTGTAATAGGATAGCAGTCACCCATAACCTTGAGAAAGTTCTGAAACAACCACGTAAATGATTCTGCATTTTCTTTCGGTAGCAAACCCACTGCAAATGTAACACACCTCTTATGGTTGTCTACGCCTGTGAAAGGCGTAAACACCAAGTCATATTTGTTGAAGTCATAAGTAGCATCAAAAGAGCAGGCATCACCAAAAATAGCATAATTCTTAGCATAATTCTTAATTGAGATTGGATCTGCCCAGAAAACCTTATTTAGTTTCCTCTCTTCATCCACATCAAAGTCAAAATAAAAAGAGGGAGACATAGCGTTTCTTTGCATGAAATTTTCAATAAGCATCTGGGCATCATAATCCTTAATAAACTTCTTTACATCCCTTGAAATTTTTTTGAAATCTTGTAAAGAAGCACCCAAATTTTTGTACCCCTTCACATACTCTTTAAACATCCTAAATGTCTGCACCGGCCCATGCTTAACCCGTGAGTTGTCCATTATCATTTTTTTGTGAACAAGGTTCAAGTCCCTACAAGGTTTTAGGTGAACCATTCTTGTTGGCGTAACCATGTCATGTGAATGTGCTTCAACAAAATCATAAATCTCATATTCACCTGAAACAAGTCTCCTAAAACTAACCCTAGTAGTACACCCAATTCTTGCAAGTGTCCTCTTTCGTTTTGCCCCTCATGTTTACTTGTGCCTACCTTATTACACACACAACGTTTGTGTGTAATAATTCCATCAACCGATTTTGACGAATCTAATCTTGAAATAAACCCACAGATCTTAGCATATTCCTTGTAAAAGTTTAAGCCTTCTTTCAATTATGAAAATTTCTTCCTCTCGGTTGGTTTAAGTTCTTCTGGGCAACTTGGCAATCGCTCCATTATATTAGCTGTTGGAGCTAGTGTCCTCCACAGTTACTGTGATAACGGCTAAGGTTCACAAGGTATACTTTGTATTATAATCAGTTGATTAACGTTTATCAATAACGGTTGGCTTGCTAGATAAGTTTGACGTTATTGTCATTCAGATGGCGGTGATCAACTGATCCCTAAAAGTCAAAACCTAAAGGATGTGTTTGAGAGATGTGATTATTTGAGAAAATAATCATATTGATGCCTTATTAAATGACTAAAAGGTTAGTCGGTGTATTTGACTAAAAGGTTAGTCAATGTGATGATGATACGATTATTTAATAACGATTAAATAATGTTAGCTGGTAATTGAATATAAAATGTTATATTTAATCAATGTATATAATGTTGGTCTAAACTAAATGTAAACTGTTATATTTAAGTTGGCGAATATGTGTTACACGATATTATTATAAAGTATTGGTCCGGCATTACTCGGTTTATGTGACGGTCCATTACTAGTAATAATTAGAATACATATTACATTATATATATATAAAATAATATATGCTAACTACCTAATAGAGGTTGAGTTAAATAAGGAAACTAGGTTTTTCTTTCGCTCCTCTCAATATCGCGGCTCATATAGGGTGGAAAAGAAGTTTTTTCTACCAACCCGAATTGGACTCCTAAGGTGACGGCACAAGTGAAAAAAGAGAAAGAAAATTCTGATTTTTGAACTCTCTTATTCATCTTCATATTCATCATCAATATACACATAAAATTAGAAGTAATTTTTGGGTATTCGTTCTAGCACGACGACGGCATTTCTTGAACCATCTTGGGTGTAACGATTAGGAGCATACCTACTTTGGTATTTGTTCTTAGGCCTTTTACTAGGACTGAAGATTATTTCTTAATCTCTTGTTTTATTATGCAATTTCATTTATGACTAAAAATTCATATAGTTATAATTTCATTATAATCCGAAAATTTTAAAGGGAAGTATACCGATATTTCCCACAAGTAGTATCAGAGCATTTGACTATGAAATTATTTTATATGTTTTCATATTTGATGAAATATAAGATTAGAAATTTTTTTTTTTTTGTTTTTGTTTCGGCTGAAAGAAAAAAAAAATTAGGGTTTGTTTTTTTTGTACTGTTCATGGCCAGGGAAAAAAAAACAAATTTGGTACTGTTCACGGCCTTTTTCAGCCGTGAGCAAATTTTTTTTTTTGCCTTGTTTTTTTTCCTTTTTGATTCATATATGTTGTTTTAATATGTTAAGATAATAATATAATGATTTTGTTGATATTTTGATTTAATGAGGATTAAATTGAAATGTAAAAGGAATAATTTTTGGATGTTAAAGAACATTCATTGTGCTAAATTTTTTGATATGAATATACAAAACAATTATGATTAGTTGAGTATTTTGATAATCGATTAATCATGATTTAGATATTCATTTTAAAAGGTTAATTTGAATCATCTAATTTGTATCAATGTTTAATAATGATTAGATGTTGAATGTTTGTACCGATCTAGTTTTATTAGCATGATCAAATTAAAAAGATTAATTTGTGTTTGTTTTGTTTTTCTAAAAACCGAAAAAAATAAAAAAAAAATAAATTGTACCTGCTACTGTTCACGGGTACTGTTCATCCGTGAATAGTGAAATTTTTTTTTTAAAATTTTTTTTTGTTTTGTTTATTGCATTATAAAGATAATGTATGTTCATTATTGTTGTGAGTAAGTTCACAATGATAGATACCCTATTATTTTAAAAAGGTTTAAAATAATGTTGAATTTAATTTATGTTATACTCGATAATATGAATTAAATTGGATTATGGTTGATTAAAATTGTTGTGTGCAATTAAGGAATTGTCACATAATTTTGATCATTGTAAAGGTGGTTTGGATAAATTAATCATCATAATTAATGAATTATGTCTGGAATGTTTAATTTATTTTGTTGATGCATTTTATTTTGTTGAATGAATGAATGAATGGATGAATGGATTATTTTGGTATTTTTACAAGAGGTTATAATTTGTATTGCTTAGTGTGGCCTTAGTAGATTGTGTTATCGTAATGATGGTAACATGGTCTTTGATGTATTTTGAGATCTCGAATCTCCCCTTTGTAATCTTTAATTATAATTTTTAAATTAGAATGTAAATAGGTTTATATTTTGTAATTTTTAATAAATTGTATTTTTGAGAAGACCAAAGATGGAGATCAGATAGCTCACTCCCGCTACATGGACCAAGATGGAACATCAAGTCAAGCTTTTAGGGTCCATAAGGATGGATTCCAAAGTATAATTTTTGTTCTATTTTGATAGGATAGGCCACACTAGGACTTTGTACTTTGTTTTTCATTTTCCGTTCTTATTATTTTTCTTTTGCATGATAGTTATTGCATCATATTCCGCCTAAACCAAACCACCTACCACTACTTAATTGCATGAAAATTGACTCATATAGATTGTATGTTAATTATCATGGACATCCAGATGTCACTCATAATTCTAAAAGCTATCATCTTAAATTATTCATTCTCTTAATGCTAGATCATTCGTTCACTTAAATGAATAAAATTAAAGCTGATGGACCTTCCTCTAAAAACCCAAAATTGAGATTAGTCTTTATAGGGAAAACTGCTATGACTCCCTTCTTCGACGGTAGGCATATAGGACTTTACTCTCCATATGACCCCTTCTACGTTGGGTAAGTAGTATGTGTTGACCTATTTTACCTCAACATTATAGTCCGAGTAATATCTCGTGATTATGATGGACTAAAGATAGAATTTACAGAAATTTATCGACCAGAAATTCTAAAAGTAGAATTAGCCAAGAAGTTGGCTTATCAATTTACAGAAATTGAGTCTTGGGATCATTTATATAATACTTGAGGGAGGTTAATTGTATAAATGCAAGAGTCTTCGCATTAATCAGTTTTGCATTAGACTTAATTAAAACGATGAAAATGCTTATTATGTTTTATCTCCTTTCTCGCAGTGTAGCATTCATTTATATCGATAAAACTGTTATAACAAATGGCTGGACATGCTGATGCCTCTATGCCAAGTGCCACGCTCGCACGCGAATCCTGGCTTAAGATGTTCATGGACAACATGAATTAGTACACGCGACTGAAGAATAACGGGTCCAACTTTGCGGACTGGGAGGCTTCATTACGGAATGCTGCCATAGCTGACGGTAAGCTCAAGTACTTGACTGAGCCACTACCGCCTAACCCAGGCCCCAATGCAGGAGCCAATGAATCACTTGCTTATAGTGATTTCGTAATGGAGGCGGGTGCGATAAAGAACGTACTCATCTTTTCAATGGAATCCAATTTGCAAAGACGATTCATTGCCCAAGGTGCAAACAAGATTTTCACCACGCTCACTAACGAGTTCTCAAAAGCACCGCAGATCGTTATGTATGAGCTTACCACTCACTTCTTTGAAGCGAAACTGCAGAAGGGCCAACCGGTTAGCCCACACATTCTCGATATGATCGAGAATCTCGAAAAACTGGAGGCACTTGATTGCAAAATCAAAGAGAGCGTGGTCATTGACCGCATGCTACATTCACTTCATGATGGTTTTGCCCAATTCAGGGCAAATTACTATGAATGATTTGAAGAGAAATCCTCATCAGCAACACTCACTTCTCATACAGACTGAGAAGGATCTGAAATTGAGTGGGAGCCTGAAGCAGGACGTTCTCATGACTGCAAACAAGGGTAAGAGTAAGGGCAAGGCTCAGGCCGACCTAACTGTAGGGAAGCCGAAGTTCAAGATGCCAGGAAAGGGCAAGAGTGGGCCTGGTGAGACTAGCAGTAGCTCACAAGGCAAAACAAAGAGCAAAGAAAACATGGAGTGCCACCATTGCCGCAAGACTGGGCTTTGAAGGCGGAACTGTCCCGTGTATCCTGAAGACGTAAAAGCAGGCCGCGTCACTCCTGTTGGTATGTCATCTTTTATTCATATGATTGAGATTAACCATGCAAGTTTCGGAACTTGGGTACTTGATACTGGTTGTGGTTCTCATCTATGTAATCATTTGCAGGGCCTAAGAAACATCAGAACTCTCGAAAAGGGTGATGTGGACCTGCGAGTGGGGAATGGAGCAAGAGTAGCTGCCGTTTCAGTGGGAACATATGTAATCCAACTCCCGAGTGGATTTGAGTTATTTTTAAATAACTGTTACTATGTACCCAATTTATCTAAAAACATTATTTCTGTTTCCGTACTCGATAAAGACGGTTTTTCATTTGTAATAAAGGATAATAGCTGTATTTTCTCTTTTAACGAAATGATTTATGGTAAAGCAGTTTCCATGAATGGGATTTATGTTTTAGATCAAACCACAGATATATTGCATGTGAGTAATAAAAAGGTAAAGGTTGGTGACAAAGATCAAACCTATCTATGGCATTGCCGTATGGGACACATAAATGAAAAACGCGTGAAGAAGCTCATTGACAATGGGACTATCTCCCCATTTGACTATGCATCATTTGGCACGTGTGAATCATGTCTCATAGGCAAAATGACTCGAATTTCCTTCAAAGGTGTTGGAATGCGCGCTGCTGACCTATTAGGACTCATACATACTGATGTGTGTGGACCTATGTCAATCAACGCTAGAGATGGCTATAGATATTTTATCACTTTCACGGACGATTTGAGTAGATATGGATATGTCTACTTAATGAAGCACAAAAGTGAGTCCTTTGATAAGTTCAAGGAATACCAGAATAAGGTTGAAAACCAGCTGGGTAGAAAGATTAAAGCACTACGTTCAGATCGTGGTGGCGAATATCTTTCGAATGAGTTTGATCAACACCTTAAAAACTGTGGTGTAGTACTACAGTTAACTCCACCTGGAACACCTCAATTAAATGGTGTGTCCGAACGGAGAAATCGAACATTACTTGATATGGTTCGATCCATGATGAGTCACACGGTAGTGCCTGATTCATTGTGGGGCTATGCTCTTTTGTCAGATGCTCTTATACTTAACCGAAGTCCGTCTAAAGCTGTTGACAAGACTCCATTTGAAATGTGGAAGGGAACAATCCCTAACTTGTCCTTTATTCGGGTTTGGGGCTGCGAGGCTTATGTCAAGTGGAGACACGAGGATAAGCTCGGCCCGCAATCGGTCAAGGCATACTTTATTGGTTATCCAAAAGGAATGTTTGGTCATTACTTTTATTCGCCTACCGAACAACGTGTTTTTGTTGCGGCTAGTGCAAAGTTTCCAGAGAAAGAATTTCTCGAGAACAAGACGAGTGATAGAACCTTCGATCTATCGGAGGTTCAAGAACCAACAACCGAGCAACCGATGGAGGAAGATGTTCCTTCATCTTCTGCTGCGGTTAATATTCCTAAGGAACCTAGAAGGTCGGGTAGAGTCTCCATACCTCCAGACAGATACAATGGTATGGTCGAGGAGAACGATAGATACGATGTTTTGCTCATAGAGATTAACGAACCCGCTACCTATACAGGAGCCATGACCTGTTCCGACTCAAAGCTATGGCTTGAGGCCATGCAATCCGAGATGGACTCTATGTATGAGAATGGCGTATGGGATCTGGTTGATTTGCCTGATAAGGTTCGGCCTCTTCAGTGCAAATGGCTTTACAAGATAAAGCATTCCGTAGGGGGACAACCAGACACCTATAAGGCACGATTAGTAGCAAAAGGTTTCACTCTAGTGCAAGGATTGCACTATGATGAAATTTTTGCACCCGTAGTCATGCTGCGTTCCATTCGGATAATCTTAGCGATTGCCGCTTTTCATGACTATGAAATTTGGCAGATGGACGTGAAAACCGCCTTCTTAAACGGTTATTTGGAGGAGGAGTTGTACATGGTACAACCCGAAGGTTTCATTGACCATAAAAATCCTAAGAAAGTGTGCAAGCTTAAGCGTTCCATTTATGGACTTAAGCAAGCTTTTCGGAGTTGGAATCATCGTTTCGACCAAGTCATAAAAGCAAATGGTTTCACTCGATCGGTTGAGGAACCATGCTTATATGTCAAGTCGAGTGGGAGTAAAATCGTTTTCTTGATATTGTATGTCGATGACATACTCTTGATAGGGAATGATATTCCTCCCTTATCTTCGGTTAAGGTATGGTTAAAGAACCATTTCCAGATGAAAGATCTGGGCGAGGCACATCGCATACTGGGAATCCGTATCTACAGAGATAGATCACGACGGATGTTATAACTCAGTCAGGAGTCTTATATAGATAAGATTCTTGATAGGTTCAGCATGACCAACTCCAAGAAGGGGTATCTTCCAATGATGTCTGGGATGCATTTGAGTAAAGCTCAGGCACCCAAGACATCTGAAGAGGTCGAGCGCATGAGTCGAATTCCTTATGCATCAGCTATATGATTGATCATGTATGCCATGATATGCACCCGTCCAGACGTGGCATATGCTTTGAGTATGACCAGTCGGTACCAAGGCAATCCAGGTGAAACACACTGGATGGCTGTTAAAAATATTCTTAAGTACCTACGGAGGACTAAGGATTGGGTATTGACTTATGGAGGAGAGACTGAGCTTTGCGCAACCGGTTACGCAGATGCTAGCTTCCAAACGGATCGGGATGACTCGAAATCTCAGTCTGGATTCGTATTTACTCTTAATGGCGCTGCGGTCAGCTGGAAAAGCTCCAAGCAGAGTGTTATAGCAGATTCTACGACTGAGTCCGAGTACTATGCCGCTTCAGAGGCTGCAAAGGAAGCTATATGGATGCGTCAATTATTACAAGGACTTGCCATAGTTCCTAGTTCGAATGACCCGATCACCATCTATTGTGATAATAGAGGTGCCATCTTCCAGGCTAAGGAGCCTAAGTCTAGCAACAAATCTAGACATGTACTTCGGAAGGCTCACATGATCAGAGATTACGTGGAGCAAAAGGAGATAGTGATAGACAAGATTGTTACGGATGATAACATAGCAGATCCTCTCACTAAACCATTAAGACATGATAAGCATGTAGGGCACGTTACTTCCATGGGAATTAAATGTGTTCCTGAGTTGTATTAGCTGTTTGTATGAATTAGATACATCTTTTTCATATACTAATAATAACTTCATCGTATTGTTTTCATATTTTGTTTTTCATGTGGATTGTATGGGCAACATTGAACACCACAAAGTGAACTGAATAAGATTATATGTGTTTTGGTCAGTAATCGCCTACATGAGCTGATAACTCTGGCTATTATATTGTTAAGTCGATTGATGGTGGGTTCAACGAGCCATAAGTCAAACTGTTGACTGATCGATTACAAATACGAGTTATAAGGATACCTCGTAGGACATTGTAATTCGTGACGACGTTATGGAGTCCTAAATGTTTAACAACATTCGGTGCCAGGTCGTGGATTGGACGTCCATAGTGTTCCTAGAGTCGATTCTTTTGACTATCGACTGTCTCTTGAGATTAAGGCAGTTTTTGGGTGACTTTGGTTTCTTTCTCACGGTCGACCGTAACAGGAGGCCAAGCAGATTTTTACTGGGTCATTTCATCCTGTGCTTACATCTGCAGGATTCGAGTTGCGGAAAATATCAAACCCTTTATCAGGTTTTGTTATTTCTCTGGGCCACTCGAGGAGTAGTAACTGAAATGCATGGCCATGCTCGAATAATGATTCTTTTATCAGTTGAGTTACTCTCTAGTCGGGAAAACCACTCTTGATACTGATCACTTGTAAAATACGACCTTTGTGAATGCGGTCTTTTGCAAATTGTTTTACATTGAGTGGGAGAAATCTAAGGATATGAGAATCGGTTATCGCACATACACTTGTAAGGACAAGTGGGAGATTGTTGGAGCTAGTGTCCTCCATAGTTAGTGTGATAACAGCTAAGGTTCACAAGGTATACTTTGTATTATAATCAGTTGATTAACGTTTATCGATAACGGTTGGCTTGCTAGATAAGTTTGACGTTATTGTCATACAGATGGCGGTGATCAACTGATCCCTAAAAGTCACACCTAAAGGATGTGTTTGAGAGATGTGATTATTTGAGAAAATAATCATATTGATGCCTTATTAAATGACTAAAAGGTTAGTCGGTGTATTTGACTAAAAGGTTAGTCAATGTGATGATGATACGATTATTTAATAACGATTAAATAATGTTAGCTGGTAATTGAATATAAAATGTTATATTTAATCAATGTATATAATGTTGGTCTAAACTAAATGTAAACTGTTATATTTAAGTTGGCGGATATGTATTACACGATATTATTATAGTGTATTGGTCCGGCATTACTCGGTTTATGTGACGGTCCATTACTAGTAATAATTAGAATACATATTACATTATATATATATATATAAAATAATATATGCTAACTACCTAATAGAGGTTGAGTTAAATAAGGAAACTAGGTTTTTCTTTCTCTCCTCTCAATATCACGGCTCATATAGGGTGGAAAAGAAGTTTTTTCTACCAACCCGAATTGGACTCCTAAGGTGACGGCACAAGTGAAAAAGAGAAAGAAAATTTGGATTTTTGAACTCTCTTATTCATCTTCGTATTCATCATCAATATACACATAAAATTAGAAGTAATTTTTGGGTATTCGTTCTAGCACGACGAAGGCATTTCTTGAACCATCTTGGGTGTAACGATTAGCAGAATACCTACTTTGGTATTTGTTCTTAGGCCTATACTAGGACTGAAGGTTATTTCTTAATCTCTTCTTTTATTATGCAATTTCATTTATGACTAGAAATTCATATAGTTATAATTTCATTATAATCCGAAAATTTTAAAGGGAAGTATACCGATATTTCCCACATTAGCATCAACTATTGGGGTCACTGAAAAAAGAATTATGTCAGATAAAAGAATTATCTACGTCAAAGGAGTGTATCTAGGATGCCTTATGAGCTAGATACAAATTTATGACATGCTGGATACACTCCTTTTAGACTGCTAGATACATTTTATATTAGTGTATCTAGCACTCAAAAGGAGTGTATCCATCCATACACATGAATGTATCTAGCATGCCTTATGAGCAAGATACAAATCTATGACATGCTGGATACACTCCTTTTGGACTGCTAGATACATTTTATATTAGTGTATCTAGCACTCAAAAGGAGTGTATCCACCAATACACAGGAATGTATCTAGCATGCCTTATGAGATAGATACAAATCTATGGCATGCTGGATACACTCCTTTTGGACTGCTAGATACATTTTATATTAGTGTATCTAACACTCAAAAGAAGTGTATCCACCAATACACAGGAATGTATCTAACATGCCTAAGGTGGTAGATACAAAACTATGGCATGCTGGATACACTCCTTTTGGACAGCTAGATACATTTAATATTAGTGTATCTAACACTCGAAAGGAGTGTATCCAGCAATACACAGGAATGTATCTAACATGCCTTAGGTGGTAGATACAAAACTATGGCATGCTGGATACACTCCTTTTGGACTGCTAGATACATTTTATATTACTGTATCTAGCACTCGAAAGGAGTGTATCCAACAATACACAGGAATGTATCTAACATGCCTTAGGTGGTAGATACAAAACTATAGCAGGCTGGATACACTCCTTTTGGACTGCTAGATACATTTTATATTAGTCAGAGACGAGCCACTATTTTATACCTGGAACATCAGTCAAGGAAAGTTCATGCGACGCATTACTCATGACTAACTGATCTTCTTGTGGATTACTTGATGACGCTTGTACACTTGTTACAGGTATAATGTCTACACATAAATAGATATGGTGATTTAGAGGTAAAAATAATTAAATACAGTGAAACACAATATTATTTTTTGGTCTCCATATACATTCAATAATGATTACCTATAACTTCTTCCATGACTGTATCGTCTTCTTCGTCGTTAACATTTGCAATACAATTAAGAAAAGAAAGCATTGGCATACTAGATAATTCAATTATTAATTTTCCTTTATTTAAAAAACCAAATTTATAAGAAGAATTCATACCCGAAGAAGTAGAACATGATGAAATTATTACCATCCTGAAAGACGAATCATTAATTCAAAACAGGAAAAAATTAGAAAAAATTAGAAGATCGAAATTATCAAAGATTCAATCTTTGACATTAAACCAAATGAGGTAATCATTGATTGGAAAAAATTATCAAAGATTCAATCTTTGACATTAGAAGATCGAAATTGAGTTAATCGTTGCTTCTCAGAGGCAATCGTACAAGCTAAAACCTATCAAATGTCTTAACAGGAATTGAATTACGATTAGAAAAACCTATCAAAGATTCAATCGTACAAGCTAAAACCTATCAAACCTATCAATGATTCAATCTTTCACCTTAAAAGATCGTAATTAACAATTAATAACATCAAATTCACAAAATTATTCCACAAAATACAATATCAAAACGATTAGAAAAACCCTAATTTTTCAGAAATTAAATTACGAAATGGATGATAAGTTGTAATTAAATCTGGAGTGTAAACTACTAAGGTTTACAAGTTTTGATGGATACTAGTCTAGGTTCACTTAAACTGAAAACAATTCAAATAGAAATGGAGGCTGTTTTAGAGAGAGTGACTTATATTAACTGAAATTTAAAGGATATGACTTAGAGAAGCTCCCCTACAGCAAAGTACAAGAGAAGGGACTCAAATACTAATAAGGAGACAAGTATAAAGTGTTACATCAAGGCACAAACACCCTAGACAAAGCTCAAACAACAAGCAAGTTAACCACAACAAGGCACAAATATAACTTGACTCACAATACAAGTCACTGATCAGACACCTTGAAGATGTATCAGGCTTGGTTCAAACTACAGCTCTTAGCACAAGTTTGATAGATTTGAGGGATTTCTCAAGTTAATTCATTCATAAAAGTCTGCCTTACAACAACATACAAGACCTCCTTATATAGGGAGGCTGATATCTTGTGAACCATTGGATGTATAGATCATCCAAGGGCCAGGTTAGGACCTAAACTACTTCAACTGACACTAATTATGAACCTCACAAGAGGACGAGTTTAACAACTAGCTAGTACAGACACAAAAAGACACAAACAGACTGATGCAAAAAGCAATAAAGCAGTTTTTGTATTTTTCCTGAAATAGAACTCTGTTGTTCTTGTTGTCTTGCTGCCTTGCTCTGGGTGTTTTGTTGCTCCTTGAAACTCTCCACTCTTATTAGAACTTAGATAAACCTGCCTTGGATGAGGACAAGTTAACTTAGGCAAAAGGAAACCACATCTGAACATGTACTGCCTCTGCTATGCTGCTCACTGGACTCTAGCTTGGGGTGTCTGTTTCATGAGTTTTTGCTAGACTTCAAAAGGGTTTGTCCTGGGCAAACTTGTAGCTTAGAGGGTTGTCTTGATGGTAGGCCATGGTGGGGGTGGTTGGGATGCGCTGGTGTACCTCCTAGGTGCAGGGTTTGTTGATTGGTCTGCCTGGTCCTGAATGGTTTTGTTTCTGTCTTGTGTGGGTAATGTGGGTTGTGTTGGGGCTTGGCATGGGTTGTTGAGCCGTGAACTGTCTTCCTCACTGGTGTAGCTTGGCCTGGCTTGGTCTTGGCTTGTCATAGCTTGTTGTTTGGACCTTGTAACTCGAGCCTCCATCTGAGGGGTCCTTGGGATCAGACTTGTCTTGTTTGTGACTTGATCATCAAGACCCCTTGGGTGAGCTCCTGCTGCAGCCTCCCCAGGTTGAAAAGGGCTTGACCTCAAGACTGTGTCTTCCTCTCCCTCAGAGTCTTCAAAGAAGGGACTAAGATCTCCAACATTGAATGTCCCATGGACTGTATACTCTCCTGGTAGATCAATTCTATAGGCATTAGGACCTATCTTCTCTATGACTTAAAAAGGACCATCTGCTCGTGGCTCTAGCTTGTTCTTTCTCTTTGAAGGGAACCTTTCTTTCCTTAGGTTGATCCATACTAAGTCTCCTGGTGCAAAGTCTTTCTTGGTCTTAGGAACCTTGGCATTTTTCTTGTATAGATCATTAGTTTTCTCAATTTGTTTTCTGTCTGATTCATGGAGTTTTAGCATTTGTTCCACCCTCTTCTTGGCATCATAGTGGATCTCTGACTTGTACACATTAGACAAACTCAAAGGCATTAAGGGGTTAGTACCATAGACCACTTCAAAGGGGGAGTGGCATGTGGCTGCTGATGGAGCTCTATTGAAAGAGAACTCTGCTTGAGCCAACTTCAAGTCCCAATCCTTGAGAGATTTGCTGACTATACACCTCAAGATCCTCCCCAAGGTCTTGTTGGTCACCTCAGTTTGGCAGTCTGTTTGAGGATGATGGGAGGTACTAAACAACAACCTAGTGTTAAGCAGCTTCCACAATGTTCTCCAGAAGTGGCTCAAAAACTTTGTGTCTCTGTCAGACACAATAGTCCTTGGGACTCCATGTAACCTTACCACCTCATCAAGGTATAGCTCTGCTACACTCACAGCATCCTCAGTTTTCTTAAAGGCAATGAAATGTGCCATCTTGCTGAACTTATCCACAACCACCATGATAGAATCTTTCCCTCTTGCTGTCCTAGGCAATGCTACTATGAAATCCATGCTTAAAACTTCCCAAGGCCTACATGGAACTGGTAGGGGGGTGTAAGGTTCTGCTTGAAAAGAACTCTTGGCCTTTTGACAAACTCCACACCTTCTGAGCACTATTTGGACTTCTCCCATCATCTTAGGCCAGTAGAATTGATCCTGTAGTATGTCCATAGTTTTGTGAACCCCAATGTGTCCTCCAAGGCCACTTCCATGTACCTCCTTGATCAATAGACTCCTATAAGATCCTCTGGGAACACACAGGTTGTTTCCTTTGAACAAGAATCCATTTTGCAGAGTGTAGGGTGAATCAATGGTCCTTGTTCCCTCTTTCTGTGCTAACCAATCTTCTGCAAAGTCTGGATCTTCTTGATACATGTCCTTCATGAACTCAAAGCCAAGAACCCTTTGCTCCATGGTTGATAGCAGAGTGTACCTCCTAGACAATGCATCAGCCACCACATTTTGTTTTCCTTCTTTGTATTTGCTAGAAAAGGTGAATGATTGGAGGAACTCTACCCACTTAGCATGCCTATGACTGAGCTTATGTTGGCCTCCTATGTACTTCAATGCCTCATGATCAGAGTGTAAGACAAAAGGTTTGGGCTTCAGGTAATGACTCCAATGTCTCAGAGCTCTGATAAGAGCATAGAACTCTTTGTCATATGTAGAATAGTTCAGCTTAGCTCCACTTAGCTTCTCACTGAAATAAGCTACAGGTTTCTTCTCTTGGATAAGGACAGCTCCAATCCCTACACCACTTGCATCACATTCAACCTCAAATAGGCTGTTAAAATCTGGCAACCTGAGGATACGTGCACTGCACAAGAGTTTCTTCATGTGTTTGAAAGCTTGCAAAGCACTCTCAGTCCAGGTGAACTCTCCCTTCTTCATGCACTCAGTGAGGGGTGCTGCAATGGTGCTAAAATTCTTAATGAATCTTCTGTAGAAGGATGCTAAGCCATGGAATCCTCTTACTTCTGTAATATTCCTAGGGATAGGCCAAGACTGGACTGCAATGATCTTGTCTTGATCAACTGAAATGCCTCTACCAGATACCACATATCCTAGAAACTTGACTTCCTCAGTCATGAAGGTGCATTTCTCAAGCTTCCCAAAGAGCTTGCTCTCCTTAAGTATTTCAAACACAGCCTCAAGATGCCTCAAATGATCATCCTTGCTCTTGCTATAGATGAGAATATCATCAAAGTATACCACCACAAATCTCCCTAGGCAAGGCCTAAGCACTTATGTCATTCATCTCATGAAGGTACTTGGGGCATTTGACAGGCCAAAGGGCATGACAAGCCACTCATAAAGGCCATGCTTTGTTTTGAAGGTTGTCTTGCACTCATCCCCTTCCCTGATCCTCTATTGATGGTAACCTTGCCTCAAGTCAATCTTAGAAAAGAACCTTGAACCACTCAGCTCATCCAACATGTCATCAAGCCTAGGTATAGGGAACCTATACTTGACTGTGATGTTGTTGATAGCCCTGCTATCTATGCACATCCTCCAAGTCCCATCCTTCTTAGGAACCAACAATGCAGGCACAGCACATGGACTTAAGGATTCCCTTACAAACCCTTTACTCATCAACTCTCCAACTTGTTTCTGCAGCTCTTGTGTAGCCTTGGGATCACACCTATATGCTGGTCTATTAGGTAGTACAGACCCTGGCACAAGGTCTATCTGGTGTTCAATTCCTCTTAAAGGGGGTAAGCCATCAGGAAGTTCCTCTGGGAACACTTCCTTGAACTGATCAATGAGGGGCTTAACTTCTGCAGGGATTACCTTAGACTCCCCTTCTTGGGCTTCCTTTGATAGCAGCATCAATATAGGTTGCTTTTTAGTACATTCTTTGACCATTGCTGATTCTGATAGAAACAAGACTCCACTAAAATCTTCAGCCATACTAGGACTCCCATAGTTCTTCTAATGTGGTGGCAAGGGGGCTAATGTCACCTTCCTGCTCCCATGCTTGAAGGAATAGGTGTTGCTTCTTCCTTGGTGTATGGAGCTTTTATCAAACTCCCATGGCCTTCCTAATAACAAGTGACAGGCATCCATTGGAACCACATCACACAATACTTCATCCTTGTACACACTTCCAATGGAGAAAGGGACCATGCATTGCTTATCCACCTTAACCTCTGCTCCCTTACTCAGCCACCTCAACTTATAGGGGTGAGGGTGATCTTGAGTGCTCAACTTCAGCTTATCAACCATAGTGACAGAGGCCACATTGGTACAACTACCTCCATATATAATAAGGTTACAAACCCTCCCTTGTATGGTACATCTGCTCCTAAAAATGAGGGACCTTTGATCCTTTTCCAAAGGTATCTGTTGTGAATGCATTACTCTCCATAGGACTAAGCTGTGGCCTGTGTCAGGGAGTGCCACTATTGCCTCCTGACTAGATTCTTCTTCCTCACTCACCACTTCTTCAACCTCAGGCTCATCCCTCTCATACTCAACTAGACCTTCTTTCTCCCAAGCCTCAACCTCCATTATAGTTAAGGTCTTCTTAGAAGGGCAATCCTTCCTCAAGTGTCCATAGCCTTGACATTGGAAGCACCTAATTCTGTTCTCAGTCAAGGAAGTGCTTGGCTTTTGACCCATGATGCCCTTTCCCTTGTCTAAGGTAGGTGGGGGTGCTGTCTTAGGGGTATCCATGGTTCTCAACCCACTATAAGGTTTGGTTTGAAAAGGCCTAACAGGTTTTGGTGTAACAGGCTTAGACTTCCCTATCTTTTCAATTCTCAGGGATAGGTTGACAACATCATCAAATGACCATAGGGGTTGCATCCTAACCTTGTTAGCAATGTTCTTATCTAGACCCTCTAAGTACCTAGCAATCCTTTGCTCAGGTTTCTCATTTATATCACACTGCAAGGTGAGTTGTTCAAACTCTCTTAGATAAGATTCAACAGGTTTGTCTCCTTGTTTCAATTTAGACAACTTGATAAACAGATCCTGGGTGTAATCCTTAGCAACAAACTTGTCTAACAATTTGTTTTTCAGTTTAGTCCAAGACTTGATGGGTTCTTTACCTTTCCTAGCCCTTAACCCTTTCATAGTTTCAAAGCAAAGGGAAGCATACCCTTTCAGCTTAAGGATGGCTACTTTAAAAGACTTAGAATCATTATATCCCTTGTACTCAAAGATCCTTTCTACTTCTCTTATCCATTCTAACAAATCATCAGGATTAAGACTACCATAAAACTCAGGGATGTCTACCTTAAGATGCTTGTCTATGTGCCTGTGAATGGAAGCTCTGCTCCTTGTTGAGTCATCTAAGTCTGGATACTCTTCATCATCAGGTGGCCTTCCTCTGCCTCCTCCTCGGCCTCTTCCACGCCCTCTGCCTCTTCCCCCAGCAAGCAAATGGTTGCCTATTACCTGGTCAAGGGTTCTGGTTAGGGTGGTTACAATCCCAGCCAGATCCTCCATCCTTGCTTCTACTCCTGCCAGTCTCTCTTCACTCATTGGGCTATTTTTGTGTTTTTAAATATAGTTAGGGAAAATGAATTCACTAAGACTCTCAACCAAAGCTCTGATAACCAATTTGGAGTGTAAACTACTAAGGTTTACAAGTTTTGATGGATACTAGTCTAGGTTCACTTACACTGAAAACAATTCAAATAGAAATGGAGGCTGTTTTAGAGAGAGTGACTTATATTAACTGAAATTTAAAGGATATGACTTAGAGAAGCTCCCCTACAGCAAAGCACAAGAGAAGGGACTCAAAGACTAGTAATGAGACAAGTATTAAGTGTTACAGCAAGGCACAAACACCCTAGACTAAGCTCAAACAGCAAGCAAGTTAACCACAACAAGGCACAGATATAACTTGACTCACAATACAAGTCACTGATCAGACACCTTGAAGATGTATCAGGCTTGGTTCAAACTATAGCTCTTAGCACAAGTTTGATAGATTTGAGGGATTTCTCAAGTTAATTCATTCATAAAAGTCTGCCTTACAACAACATACAAGACCTTCTTATATAGGGAGGCTGATATCTTGTGAACCATTGGATGTATAGATCATCCAAGGGCCAGCTTAGGACCTAAACTACTTCAACTGACACTAATTAAGAACATCACAAGAGGACGAGTTTAACAACTAGCTAGTACAGACACAAACAGACTGATGCAAAAAGCAATAAAGCAGTTTTTGTATTTTTCCTGAAATAGAACTCTGTTGTTCTTGTTGTCTTGCTGCCTTGCTCTGGGTGTTTTGTTGCTCCTTGAAACTCTCCACTCTTATTAGAACTTAGATAAACCTGCCTTGGATGAGGACAAGTTGACTTAGGCAAAAGGAAACCACATCTGAACATGTACTGCCTCTGCTATGCTGCTCACTGGACTCTAGCTTGGGGTGTCTGTTTCATGAGTTTTTGCTAGACTTCAAAAGGGTTTGTCCTGGGCAAACTTGTAGCTTAGAGGGTTGGCTTG
The DNA here is from genome assembly GCA_022085475.1 of Heliosperma pusillum. Classification (NCBI taxonomy): domain Eukaryota; kingdom Viridiplantae; phylum Streptophyta; class Magnoliopsida; order Caryophyllales; family Caryophyllaceae; genus Heliosperma; species Heliosperma pusillum. The sequence goes on along the minus strand of JAIUZE010073665.1, from coordinate 15,726 downwards.
ATGGTAGGCCATGGTGGGGGTGGTTGGGATGCCCTGGTGTACCTCCTAGGTGCAGGGTTTGTTGATTGGTCTGCCTGGTCCTGAATGGTTTTGTTTCTGTCTTGTGTGGGTAATGTGGGTTGTGTTGTAGCTTGGCATGGGTTGTTGAGCCCTGGAGTGTCTTCCTCACTGGTGTAGCTTGGCCTGGCTTGGTCTTGGCTTGTCATAGCTTGTTGTTTGGACCTTGTAACTCGAGCCTCCATCTGAGGGGTCCTTGGGGTCAGACTTGTCTTATTTGTGACTTGATCATCAAGACCCCTTGGGTGAGCTCCTGCTGCAAGATCATACCTATTGATGATAGTGTAGTGAAATGGTGGTTTATCAATGGAGTTCCTGTGTTGATAGTGTCGCGCAATGGAGTTGAAGGGAAGGTAAAGGAAGGAGTAATTTTGTTATTTGGCTAGTTCCTGTGCTGGTTTATCAATGGTGAAGGGAAGCAGCGGTTATAATTTTGTTATTTGGCTAGTTCGTACGGTTCACACCGTACTTCAGTTCGCAAGGGAACCCGACCCTATATATGCGAACTTAAGTTCAGTGCGAACTGTACGAACTACCTCACATGCTTTAAATCAAAGTTTGATCAATATCTAAAATAAGCCTTAAGTCACTCCTATATCTCTCCATCGACACCAGTCACCAATCACCCCTCACTACACGCCCACCACTTCACGACTGGTCACCTCCGACGCCGCAAAAATGGCGCCTCAACGACCGCCGTATCTTAGCGTCACTCACCGTCGGCTGACGACCACCGTTGCTGCCCCTTTCCGTCAAGACGACGCCTTTCCTTTCTCTGTCCTCGTCTCGATCTCGCCCATCACTCACCGTTGGCTCTCCAGTATTCCCGTATATTTCACGTCGACGATGCTATTTCCTTTCAATGTCTTCGGTCATCCAGGTGCATGCCGCGCCAATGTCGTCATCTCCATTTGGTGATTAGTGTGGTAAAACTATGAAAAAATTAATTTTATGATTTCCAGATCTACAAAATAGAGGCAACATTTCAGAAAAGCAAGAGTATTTGGTGCTTCATCGAGATAGTTTGGGCCGAAAACATCATTTGTGTGTAAGTATTCCGTCTCCGACGACGTATAGTGGACTATTGGTCGTGGTTGTCGGTGTGTATTGTTTTAGGCGTCTACATCTGAGGTGGGGAGTGATGACATTCAGTTCTATCGATGAAGTCTTTCAAATTGCAATAGTTCTATTTTAATATCACTGAACTCTGATTGATTTCAAAAAATTGATGCTGATATTGTATCACTGGTATTTGATTTTGGTGAATTTTCCTGTAATGAAGTTCATAAATGGATGTTTATGACTTTATGTCTTGGAAATAGCGTCATTATCTATATGTTAATGATGTATGAATTTTGAGGTTTGCAGTAGTCTATGGATACACTTGTATTTGAGAGCACGAAAAATCGAGATATTAAAAGCCGAAAGTTATCATAGTACAAAAACTAATATTTTAAAATAAAAGGAAGATTGTGTTAAACCGTGTTAGACAAGAGGTGCTTGTATGGAATCACTTGGTTTAAATTTATCATTCGATACTAAACGTATGTGAGTATGTCTGACGGTGCAACCATACTCACAAAAACGGGGCATATAATCATGAAACTAGTCATCATTAGTTCATTACTCTTCACCGTTTACTTCACTATTCACGAATTTACGACTTCCACTTTTTAAAGAAGTGTATCTAGCAACTTATAAGAGTGTATCTAACGAGTTAAAGAGATGTATCTAATAATTTATAGAAGTGTATCTAGGAAGCTAAATATATGTATCTAATAACTTAAATGAGTGTATCTAACACACTATGGTATGTATCTAGTAACTTAAATTAACGTATCTAGCAACTTATAGTAGTGTATCTATTAATTAAAAGGAGTGTATCTATTAACTTATACGAGTGTATCTTGCAAACTAACAGTATTAATCTACTAATTTAAAGGAGTGCACCTATTAATTTAAAGGGGTGTATCTATTAATTTATAGGAGTGTATCTAGAAGGGTAACAATATCAATCTACTAATTAAAGGAGTGTATTTAAACTTATAAGCATGTATCTAGCAAGCTAACGACATGTATCTAGTAACTTTAAGGAGTGTATCTAGCAGACTAACGGTATGTATCTAATAATTAAAAGGACTGTACCTAGCAGGCTAACGGTATGTATCTAGTAATATAAAGAACTATAGCTAGCAGGCTAACGGTATGTATCTAGTAACTTATAGGAGTGTACCTAGCAGGCTAACGGTATGTATCTAGTAACTAAAATGAATGTATCTAGTAACTTATAAGAATGTATCTAGCAAGCTAAAGATATGTATTTAGTAACTTAACGAGTGTATCTAGCAAATTAACGACATGTATATAGTAATTTAAAGAAGTGTAACTAAAAGCTAAAGGTATGTATTTAATGACGAGTTTATTTAGCAATCTAAAGAAATCAAACGAGGGTCTCGCCTATCTAAAAGTGGGGCGAGATACCAACATCTTTAAGACATTGATAAGCCATCTAGTTAATCCAGATTTAGTATGCATAATTTAGTATGATTTATTTTACAAAGGGAAACGAATAGAGAGGTACATAATTTTTGTAATGCTTTGATTTCTTTGCAGTAATAAATCGTGTTGATCATTTTCTCTCGTCTTTATTAATTCCGACTGAATGTGTCCTTTGGTGACGGGCATGGATAACTAGTTCTGAACGCGACAATATTAGTAATTCACAAATAATATGCTAGCTAAAATTCAACTCAAGGCACCACTCTTTTTCCCTGGCCCAATTTCAACATACATATTTTCTAGAAAATTCTGCATAAACCTACAAACACTTGCTACCAAATTCCGCATAAACCTGCAAAACATGCCAATCCTATTTGATCACCAAATGGAGAATTCACATGAATATGCAATTGATTACATGTTTATACCATCGGATACACATGTTTATACCTCCAAATATACATCTATGTACCTCTATATACACAAGTGGATTTATTTATTTAAATTAACACAATGTGTATCTGCTTTTATGTACCCACCTCTCATACTACCTTCCACCAGTCACCACTACAACTGCCTAACACTAAACCACCACCGCCACTCCACTTTCGTGCACCGCTGCAACCATTATCGCATATGCAACCACTATCGCCATGCCGCCCGACCTTCACCATACGCCCCCACCGAACCCCAACAACCAACACTCGAATTTCATGCCTACACTACACGACGAGCCTGCCGCTTTCTACACGGCTGACTCCCATCTCTCCGACGACTCCTTTTGCGCCTTTGACCAGCACCACGCATGATAAGGGTAAAGTCGCGTCACCTTAATCAAAGTAAAACCTAATTCACAACTAACTAATAGTCAGCGGTAAGCAAGGTATCGAATCCACAGGGAGGCGGTAGTATTCTAATATGTTAAACTAGGTTTGTCTCTATAGTAACAATTTCGGGTTTTGAGATTGAGTCATAAACTAAAAGTAATCAACAATAACAATAAATAATAACAATAACAACTAATAATAAGCAATAACAACTAATAATAAAATTGAAAACAATGAGATTAAAAGTCTAGGGTCTCAGGTTCACTAGGATTATTGTTCAGGGGTAAGGGAGTACTAAACTATCATGCAATAAAGTTATCTAAGGTCACAAGATCGGTCGATTCAATTATGCCCTTTAGATCTACAATTTAACATGCGATCGCTATCATTAAACTAGTTCTGTTCAATTATCGTAGCCTATCTTAGTCTTAACCCGGTCGGTGTTAATCCTAATTCGCGAAACTAGTTAATTAATCCTGGCCAGTAATCAAACAACTAGAATTAAAGCGATAATCAAACGATAACCATGCAATTGCAATTCAATCAATTAGTCTACCCCTTCTAACAATCCTAGATCCCCTTTCAACCGTAGAAAGGAAGTTAGCTACTCATGATAATATAAATAACAACAATAAGAATTAAAGCAAACATAATGAAAGGATGAACAAAGAATAATTAGGAACAAGAAGGTAATTAAATAAGTAACGAAGAAAGATTAAGAATACCGATTACAAGCTTGAACTAAAGACAATCGTCTTTGATGAATAAAATCTGGAGGAAAAGTAAACTAATTTAGGGTTTCTGATTTAAAGCATAAAAGTATTAAAAAGCATAATAAAAGCATAAGAAGGCATATCTAATTAAGAAAGACGAGCTTTCTTTTTATAATACAAAAGATCTAATTAATTAGGTTAAAGTTTAGGAAAATATAGAAATCCGCCGAAATATAGGGTTGCTCGATCGAGCAAGGGTCTTCTGCTCGATCGAGCAACAGTTACTTCGACTCGATCGAGCAATTGTAGTCTGCTCGATCGAGCAGACCTTCATTTAGCTCGTTTCTTCACTTTTCTTCACTTCTTCTCATTCTTTCTCAATTCCCGTGCCTAACCTTCTACGATCCTACTCCGCCACGCTCCATATCTACTCAAAAAGCTCTAAATGCATCCAATTTGCATTAAAACACAACAGAAGCGGCAAAATCTATATTCTAGCTAAAATAGCATAGAGATAAGTAAGGAAAGACGGTAAATTGAGTTAAATGTATCTAAGGGAGGCATAAAATATGTATATAAATAATGATCATCAAACTCCCCCAAACCAATCCTTTGCTTATCTCTAAGCAAAGCACTCAACACATACAAAGACAAACATACAAATGGTGAATGAAAAACTCAAAGCTAATGTAAATGCACATACAAATCCCAAGCTATCCATATCTATAACAAAGTAATGACCAAGTTGTACCAACAAACAAATTTAAAGGGACGGGAAAGTAGAAAACGCAGCTCATATTCCAAGATTTTACATGATACCGTAGTATAGACAAAAACCAAATACCTTTCAATCTTGCAAGGCTCAATTTGTCGGATTCTCGCGGATTCACTCATTCACTCATAAGTTTTATGTAAGGGTGAGTTTTGTGAAGATAGAAAGAAATAGAAACACTCACTCAACTTATGAAACATGCATGCATTCAAATGTGAGAGTAATTTCCCCAACTAATACGCATTCGCTAAAAAGTACATGAATCAGGACAAAAAGGGACGCTAATGGGTGAAGGTATAAAAGTGGATTGTGCCAAGGCACGTATGGGAATGTGGGGCTAAGACCGGTAGTCGCAGCGACACGTACCAAAACAAATCTACAAGACTAGCACAAACCAATGCCGACTAGAGAAATCATCTTGAACTTTGACAACACAAGAGAGATATCGATATTGCTCTCTGAAAAAATGGATTAGACTCTAGTAAATTCCCTTTCATTATTCCTTGAATAATTCAATGAAGCAACATATTTTTCTTTCTTTTTCTTTTTTTCTTCTTTCGTCATTTTTTCCTTTTTTTTTCAAATCTTTTTTTCTCTTTTTTTTTTTCTTTTTGCTTCACAACTTTTCTCAACAAAGGGAATAAATGACACAATTGCCAACATACTTGCTACACCCAACTGATATTCTTTTTGAACTCCCGACCCAACCATAGTAGACAAGTAGATAAGAAAGACATGCAACTGCGACTGTCCCGATAAGGTAGGCAAATTCTAGGTATATAGCTATTAGATAGGTTATGAAACAGGCTACAAAAGGCTCAAAATAGGCTAAACATAAAGAACTCAATAATAAGTGTATAAAATCAAGTCTTTTTGGCTATGTGAGGCTTATTTGAACTAAAAGAACCGCCTTTCCTCATGCACTTATCAAACGAACGCGTATAGTATCAAGAAATGAATGTCACACTTATGCAATTTGATGTTACACATTCCACAAGGAGTACCACACTCAAGCCTAAAGACAATGAGACCAGTTTATTAATGTTCCTGGCGTAGGAAGCTCTATAGACCTCAGAATTTTAAGTGGTTTACCAACAAAAATGCCAAATCTAATTAGCATAAGGTATGTCAAAAACGGTCAAGACTTGTCCTATGAGCTTTGTTTTAAAAAAATAGTAAGTCAAAACAACGTACATGGACAACTTATTTGGGATTTAAATGCAAAAACAATGCAAATTATCATTATTGTTATTCAACTTCACCAAGACTCGACCTACTAAAATAAAAAAAACATGTTTTTGGATTTTGTAAATTTTTCAATTTTTATGATTTTTTTTCTTTTTTAGACACACAACATAAATAAAGACTCTCCCCCAAACCTAAATGTCACAGTGTCCTCAGTGTGACGCTAACAGCACAACATCACACAATCAACCAACATCAGCAACCTAAAGGACACAACTAACAAAGGGAAAAGGGGAAATAACTAAAAAAAAATACAATAAAAGAAAGTAGAAGAATAGATAATACCAGCTGTATAGAATAATAGCCTCCCCCAAACCAGCTGCAAAAAGGGGGGTAGTGACCAGCTGTCACTACTGCGCCTGATCACCACCACCATCATCATCATCATCATCATCATCGCCCCTCTGAGCAGCACCAGAAGAAGAAGCCCTAAATGGGTCACCAAACTCACCAACTGGAGCATCCGGTCGGATATGAGTATACCAAGAACGACCCAGGCAAACATAATCGTGACTAAACTCCTGGGAAAACTGCTGAGGAGTTACCCCATAATTATCAAACACATCAGTCTCGTCACCCGGACCTCGGTAGTAGCTCGGCGGAGTCCAACTAGCAGTGGCATTAAGATCGGTCCGCATAAGGTTCTCCCAAAGTCTCCTCATCACCAAGTCATTGTTAATTCCTTGGTGAATCCTAATCTCCCTCTCCAAAGCTGGATCATAGGTGCAGGTGGAGGGTGGGGGTATGGAGTCGGTGTGGGTGTAAAGTGTGGAGCCGGGGTGGTGGTGGCCTGAGTAGAAGTAGAAGGAGTGATCCGCCGACGAGGTCGACGGTTCTCGGGCAAAATAAAAACAATCTGAGGTAGAACCACATAAGAACGAGGGGGAGTGGTAGGTCCAGTCTCAGGATCATGGGTAAACAACCGCTCCGTAGAAGGGAGACGGTTATCGGTATCGGGAAGAGCTATCCACTGAGACCCCCGTACCCGCCACTGAAAACTAGCGTTACCTAACGCATTAATTCAGCAAAGGGTGTGGCGCAAGTACTCCTCGTCTACTATTGAGGCATGAAGCGTGGTCATTGGTGTGTATCTACGGTCTCCCCCAAACCCAGTAAATCTCCTAGCCAACCTAGTGACTAAGGCACCACAGTCTAAAGAATGCTGGGTAGGGGAAGTTACCCTCCAGAAAGCATAGCACACCAAACCGACCGAATTGAAATAAAACTCATTCTCATGCTTGGGGTTGAGGGAAGATGCAAGTAATAAGACCTCATGAGAATTTAACTTACTAAGGTCCTTCCTAGAAAACAAAAGGAGGCTAAAGAAACGCAAAAACAACCTCAGACAAGGATGTTGCACATCATTAACTGCCATAGCGTTAACACGTGCCTCAGGAAGACCAGTAAATAAACAAAAATATTCAACGGCTTGAAAGCCAGAAGGAATACTAATAAAAGCATCATCGTCACCTAAAGAAAGACCCAAATGGTTGGCCAATTCAGCATATGACAACCCAAAATCCCGATTAAGCAACCTAAAAGACACACTCTCATTGGTCTCGTCCCAATCATAGGAACTGAAAAATTCAAGGGTAAGTGGTCGATAGGAAAGCTCGTTACGGGAATAAAGCCCACCAAACCCAATTCGGTCAAACATGTCAAACATAGCATTACCAAAACCGAGTAAACCAAGAACTTTGGGGCAGACACAGCGAGTAGGGTCCATAGGACGACCCATAAGCATGGCAAAGCGATCATGTTGCGCTTGTGTGTTGAAAACGATCCAAGGATAAGTGGGAGTTACGATCTAATTGTCTAACGAAAACGCAATAAATTGTTTTTTTACAAATTGCACGAGGTTGCAAACCCGACTAATAACAAAATAGTTTCATGACAAGGCCACCGTCAGGCCTCTGACTTGCGGAATTACCCTCAGCTGCGGTAATTTCCGACTTCTTTTTCCACACATACGATCTTTTCTTGGAGTCTAGCTCCACTTCCGAATCACTCGAGTACTTGCGAACTCCTTTGTCCTTCTTGGACTTCTTCTTGATATTGTCCCGCGGACATGACTCTCCCCTTTCCAGCTGCAATGCTGCCGCTCTATGATCTGTAAGAAAACACACAACAGCACGTTCCTCCAATTTGCTCCCAAGCTGGGGCGGAGGTGTTACGGTAGCAATGGGAATATCACAGACAGGAGCTATAGGCTCGATAGAAACCGAAGCTTTGTCATGTGTAAACAAATCAGGTGTAATATCAGCTAAGGGAAGCGCGTGACATGGTGAAACAAGCATAGGACCTTTACTAGCATGAGACTGAGTGAAAACTAGGTTCTCCCCACCTATCTAAAAAGTCAATGTCCGTAATTCGACATCAATAACCGCTTGCGCAGTATGCAAGAACGGTCTTCCCAAAATGATGGGAGTGTGAGAATCCTCAGGCATGTCCAAAACTATGAAATCGACCTTGATAAAAAACCTCCCTATTTGCACAGGAACATCCTCTATGATTCCTAAGGGTCAAGACAAGGTCCTATCTGCCATTTGTACCGTCATGTTGGTACACTGAAGCTTGGTAAAGCCTAACCGTTTGGCTAAAGACAAAGGTAAGACGCTAACACTAGCTCCTAGGTCACATAACGTGTTATCTATAAGATAGGTACCTATATGACACGGTATGGAAAAGCTACCTGGGTCGGATAGTTTAGGTGGGCTCTTGTTCTAGAGGAACGCAGAGCATTCCTCAGTCAAAGCTACAGTCTCTAAAGTATCTACTGTCCTCTTACGTAAAAGAATTTCACGCATAAATTTCAAGTAAGAGGGTACCTTTAATAGGAGGTCTGCAAAAGGGACGTTCACCTTAGGATCGCGTACAATGTCAGTGAACCGAGTAAATTCCTTCTCGACCTTAGCCTTCTTCAACCGAGCAGGAAACGGAACTGGAATGTTAGGTGATCCACGTTGCATATCCTTGACAATCGCATTGTTGATCATCCGCTTGCTTAACCCCTTCGAACGAGCTTCTCGCTCATTAGGACCCATCGATCGAGTATCAATGTCACTCGATCGATCATTATTAGAGTTCAAACTGCTCGATCGAGCAGCATTATCAGTCACAATACTCGATCGAGCAACGGAATCCTCTCGATCGACCAACTGTCTATCTGTTTCACTCGATCGACCAACTGAAACCTCTCGATCGAGTACTTTCTCCTTCAATTCATTCGATCGAGTACCAATAACCTCTCGATCGATTACATTATCAGTAACAGCCTTCGCAACACTGGGATGTGCACCAGAAATATCAGCAACTGTACCAGCAGGACTGTCATAAGCGAGACCGCTTCTCAGAGTTATTATGTCAGTGTCTCCTTGTTCTTATCGGTCTGAGACGGTAACTGGCCAGGTTGCCTAGTCGATCTAGCTCCCGCCAATTGAGCAATCTGCGACTCCAAAAGCTTAATAGTAGCATTCGTTGCTTGATCAGATTTGCTCAATTGGATAGCTAAAGCTTGTATCATCGACATTAGCTCCCCGACTTCTGAAATTCCTCCAGATGAGGAACTAGCTTGCTGTGAAGACTGGATTTTTTGGAATCCTTGCTTGTGCGGCGGTTGATACGTCGGCTGTTGTGGTGGAGGAGTAGGATTTAGGACATTCTGGCTTGTCCATCTCAAATTGGGATGGATATTCCCTTGATTGTAGTACCCACCCCCTTGACGGTATTGTTGAAAGGAACAGACTTGCTCCTTTTTTGCAAAACAATCTACAGCCGTGTGACAAGTTTCGCCACACCTTTCACAAGTAATCACTTCATCTCGATGCAGCAAATGAACCGTCTGCTGGTTATCTGCAGCTTGCTATTGTCAAGTCTGGCATTCAGTTTATCAAATTTAGCATCCAGACCGTCAGAATCAATACTAGCTATTGTCCGTGTACCACTTGCGGATTACCATATTCAGCACAATGGGTTGCCATCTCCTCGATCAATTTCCAACCCTTATCATCATCTATTTCCTTCTGGAACCTCCCGTTTGACGCGACATCTAAGACAGCTCGATGATCATCATATAACCCGTTGTAGAACTGGTTACATAGAAACCACTGTTCGAACCCATGGTGAGGAACAGACCTCACTAGCATATTAAATTGATCCCAGGACTCATAGAGATTTTCATGAGTCGTTTGCTTGAAATTTGTAATCTGACCCCTTAAAGCATTCGTCATCTGCGGTGGAAAATACTTCTTGTAGAAAGCCAGTGCAAGTGTGGTCCAATTGGTAATACCCAGTTCCTCTCTATTCAAGTTCTTTAACCAGTCTTTGGCATTGTCAGTAAGGGAAAAAGGGAACAAGAACTCCTCGGATCTTTCCTAGCCACACCCCTATACTTATCCTGCTGGACAAGCTTGATATAAGACGGACGAAGATCAAAAGAGGTTCTATCATCGTCCGTTGTAAGTTTGAATCCTTGGGGTATACATGCAGCGGTGGGCTCAGAGTGACTAGCAATGTTAGGCATCTTTGCTGGTATGGTAGTCTCAACAGTTGAAACTTCCTCGAAAATGAAACTGTCGAAGACGGATTAAGAAGTACTCAAGTCTTCCTCCTGAACAGTCTTATCTAACCCTCTCTTTCTGCGTAAGAAGGTTCTTTCAGGCTCCGGATCAGCTTCCACTAATTCGAGCCTTTAGGACCTGCGCATACACAACTACAGAGAGAAAAATAAGAACAGTCTTAAGAAATTAGAAATTCCTTAAGACGAGACAGAAATAAATAAACAGAAAATTAAATTGCCTCCCCGGCAACGGCGCCAAAATTTGATGCGTGTCGTTATACACCAAAAATAAAAGCCTAAGTCTACTAACTAAGAAGATAGTGGAAGTAGGGTCGATCTCCACAGGGAGGCAACTAACTAACTGTAAGCTTAATCTGCCAGTCACAATCTAGGGGTTTTGAAAAGGGTTTAACTAAACTAAATAAGATTTAAAGGAAGAGAAATAAAGGTAGAAATTAATATGAAATAAATCAGATAAAAGAAGAATATGCTAGGATTCGGTCCACTGCAATATCGGCATCTACGGGTCAACTAAGTCAGTCGATCTATCAATGAGAAGGGCAATGGTTTTCTCCTCTCGGTCTCAAACCACCCTAGGGATTTTCCTAATTAACTCTCGTTCTCTTAGGAGTCGCCTATCAATTCTAAGCAAGCCTTCCCTTCCAATCTCTCGATCCAGGTCGGGGTTAACTATATAGCTAGTCTCCTGCGTGCACTCATTCGACTAACCTCAATTAAATTGCTTAGATTAATTCTCATATTCAAGACTAACTAAAATAATCTATTCTATCATGCCTCTACTACAGTTTTCCTCATCCTAACATACAAGGGAATTAGCTACTCATGCTATTAACGATGCTAATAAAGACGATTGAACATATGACATTAGACATAATAAAATCGTAAGTAACAAGCATGAACAATAACAACGCAGTAATTAAGAAAGGTAAACAGTAATTAAAACAAAGGTTAAGGAGTAAAGAGAGAAAAGAGTTTACAATCTTAGCAATCCGGCGTAAAGAACGAATCCACGTCGATAAACCCGAATGTAAACTAAAGATTAAAAAATTCAGAAAACTAATGTTTAATACTAAGTGTCTGCTATTAATCGATGATAATAGAATGCTAATTGATGATGATAATAGAATGCTAATTGGTGATGATAATAGAATGCTAATTGGTGATAATACCTAATGACGTAAATAAGAGTCTTATATAATGCATAACACGACTCTAAATTAAACCCTAATTAGTCTACGGACTTAAGGCCCGTGATAGGATCCACTCGATCGAGGGAAATTAACCTTCGATCGAGGTCTTTATTCAAGAGAATCAGTCGATCGAGGACTTCTTCCACTCGATCGACCAACTTGCCAATAGCTACCACTCGATCGAGCAAAGAAGTAGCTCGATCGAGGTCTTCCTTACTTCAACTCTCCTCGATCAACCAAAGGCATAGTCGATGGAGGTCTTCTGGCATGGCACATAATATTAGTCGTGACTTTGGGCTTGATTGTGAACGGTTTCGCGCTTCCCCATGCAAGAGCTTCTGTTCCGTTCCCTCCATTCCGTAAATGCATGCAAAGTAGACTGTTTTGGCTCGGTTTCCGCTACTACGCAACTTGTACCTACAAAATGGTAATGAAAGTACAAAGTAGCCAAATAGGGGCATATGGTGATATAATATCACCTAAATGACATAGAAATGCGTGCATAAATGAACTAAAAAGTCTATATAAAACACACGCATCAGTAAGCAAGGTATCGAATCCACAGGGAGGCGGTAGTATTCTAATATGTTAAACTAGGTTTGTCTCTATAGTAACAATTTCGAGTTTTGAGATTGAGTTCTAAACTAAAATTAATCAACAATAACAATAAATAATAACAATAACAACTAATAATAAGCAATAACAACTAATAATAAAAGATTGAAAACAATGAGCTTAAAAGTCTAGGATCTCAAGTTCACTAGGATTATTGTTCAGGGGTAAGGGAGTACTAAACTATCATGCAATAAAGTTATCTAAGGTCACAAGATCGGTCGATTCAATTATGCCCTTTAGATCTACAATTTAACATGCGATCGCTATCATTAAACGAGTTCTATTCAATTATCGTAGCCTATCTTAGTCTTAACCCGGTCGGTGATAATCCTAATTCGCGAGACTAGTTAATTAATCCTGGCCAGTAATCAAACAACTAGAATTAAAGCGATAATCAAACGATAACCATGCAATTGCAATTCAATCAATTAGTCTACCCCTTCTAACAATCCTAGATCCCCTTTCAACCCTAGAAAGGAATTTAGGTACTCATGATAATATAAATAACAACAATAAGAATTAAAGCAAACATAATGAAAGGATGAACAAAGAATAATTAAGAACAAGAAGGTAAATAAACAAATAACGAAGAATGATTAAGAATACCGATTACAAGCTTGAAGTAAAGACAATCGTCTTTGATGAATAAAATCCGGAGGAAAAGTAAACTAATTTAGGGTTTCTGATTTAAAGCATAAAAGTATTAAAAAGCATAATAAAAGCATAAGAAGGCATATCTAATTAAGAAAGACGAGCTTTCTTTTTATAATACAAAATATCTAATTAATTAGGTTAAAGTTTAGGAAAATGTAGAAATCCGCCGAAATATAGGGTTGCTCGATCGAGCAAGGGTCTTCTGCTCGATCGAGCAACAGTTACTTCGACTTGATCGAGCAATTGTTGTAACAACCCGAAAAGTACCCAATTTGTCTTAAATAAAATAGCTTATGGATACTTTTCAGCAGACTTAAGTTTTTAAAATAGAATTTATTGTTTGGAGTCGTATTTTGAAATTCCGAGTTCGTATTTGGAATTTCTGAGAGATTTCATGAAAAGACCGTTTTTAGTCATCTTTGACTTTTCTTGACTTTTAAGTCGTCTTTGACTTTTCTTGACTTTTTAAAGTCGTCATTGACTTTTCTTGACTTTTAAGTCGTCATAAACTTTTCTTGACTTTTACGTCATCTTTGACTTTTCTTGATTTTTAAGTCAACTTTGACTTTCGTTGACTTTTTCCCGGCTCGCCTTGTAAGTTTGAAGACCGAAATTTTATTTAAAAAAATAATATTTTTAATTTATTTTTATTAAGATTTATTTGGATTTATGAAAATTTAATATAATTATTTTGAATTTATTTGGAATTTAAGAATAACTTTTACGGTTTTAACCCGAACGTCATTTAACTATTCCCGAGTCATCTGAAATCCCGAAACAAACCCGAAACCCGACTTTGGCATGAGTCACACGCCCATGTCATCCTTTTCCACTCACTTTTGGATATTTTTATTATTTTGATTAATCTAATAATAATATCTTAGATATTTATTACTTTATCGATCCGTCAGTTTAAATTACGCAAATCGAGTAAAATCAGACCCGGTTCCTACCTATTCCACACGGCTCTTCCACCCTCTCTTAGGCCTTGATATTTTCATTTCTTTTGATTACAATAACATAATATCTTGATAATTGATTTAATTAACTTAATATTTAATCAATTACCGTAATATATTTATTTAAACCGAGTCAATTCCGTAACAACAATTTCAAAACCCGACTCATTATTTCTTCTATAACTACACGGCTCACACACCCCACTTTACTCACTAACAACTTTTCATTTTACAACAAATCAAATTAAGATCCAATTAACACTTCTTTAATCGTTACTTAATGTTCTGAGCGTTCCGTTCGTCGTTCTTCGTGTTATTGCGCAAAATCATCATAAAACCTTCATTTCTTAATTAAATCCGTCCTAACTTATATTTCTAGAATCTCCTCTTCGCTCTCCATCTTCAAGTACGGTTTATTTTCCATTCCGTCAAAATCGTTTTCAACACTTTAATTTTGGAAAATCTATTTTTACTTCTAATAATGTTTTTCTTGTCATTTCTTATAGGGGAAGATTTTGAAGACGAGTTTGGAGACTCGTATGTATTAGGGGAAGATTTGAAGACGGGTTTCTTAGTTTATACTTCTTATTTTGGTGCTAATTGATTTTGCTAGCTAGGTAACGATTCCGAGTTACTCGACGAATATTGTTAAGACCTTTAGTGTTGTTTATGATTTACGGTTTTTAATTAGTAACATGATAAGTTGTTATTTTTATTATGTTGTATGAATTTTTGATATGTTTAGTGTTCTTGATAAATTTGGATGATGGTTCATAATCATGATTTTTGTATGGATGATTGTTAAAATGGTTGTTTGTTACTTAAAAACATGTTAGAATTAATATAGAATGGATGTTGGTGTTGGGCCGTGTAGGGGCTGTTTAGAGGGCTGGAAACCGGTCCAAACCAGGCCGGTTCAGGCCGGTTCAGACCCGGTCCAGCCCGGTCTGGTTGGTCCGTGTTTGGTCCTTGTGGGTTGTGTCGATGTTTGATTGTTTAGTTGTTGTTTTGACGGGTTTTAAATATGTTAAAGCATGCGAGAAATATTAAGAAACGAGTTTAAAAGTGTCGTCTCAAAACAGGCCCAAACCAGGCCCGTGGGCCCAGTCCAGGCCCGTGTCAAGTCGGCCCAAATCAGCCCATGAGTCCTCTTCTTTGGACTTGTGACGGTTTTTGAGTTATTGTTATTATATCGTGTTTTGTAATATTTAGCAAGTGGGAAATGTTAATAAGTAAAATATTTAATTAAAAAGGTTTTTCATAAAATTATTATTTCTCACATGTTAGAAATTATAATACGAGATCGTAGTTTAAATTTATATCCTTTAAGTCAAGCGGGTTTTTCGTAATAGTTAATAATTCACATGTTAGAAGTTTTAATAAAATAAGCATGAATTGAATATGATGATTTTATGTTGAAGTCTATGTGGTAAAGACTCTGTTTCTAGCCGGTTTGACCAAACGGGTTTGGTCAAACTAAGATCTAGTCAGTCCCGTTTTGACTGATGACCCGTCGCGGGACTCGGGTCGGGGATTTGTCTTTAAGTAAGGTTGTATTTAATTAATGAATTAGCCTTAGTAGATATGAGGCGATATGATATTTGATTATGATTTAT
>JAIUZE010073664.1:0-36975 GCA_022085475.1 Heliosperma pusillum | reverse complement strand
ATATTAAGCAAAATCAAATATCAAACGGCAATTAAAAACTACAAACCACAATAAAAGTGTTAGTTGCCAAAAAGGCCGAGTAGGATAGTGTATAAAGTCAAAATGGGCCGAATGGTTAAGTCGTTTAAGACAAACAAGGTAAGCTAGAAAATCAAGGCAAATCGGGTTGGCGAATGATGTTAGGGTCAATGTAGTCGGGACTGGTACAGTACTCAAGAGTAGATAGGCGATCGAAGCACTTCTTCACATGATTAGCTTGTGCGGTGAGGCAAGAATCAAAGTTCCGAACCTTCAAAGAGAGAGCCTCCGTCGCATCATAAATAGTGTGCATACCTTCACGCATTTCCGAACCACTCTTCACCAACGCACCTCCTTGGCTAACCAAGAATTCCATCCAATCCCGTTGCCTAAACATCTCTTGTCGAATATCGACAACATTCCTCTCAATTTTGGCTAGGTAACCATCAAATCCCGCCATCCAACTCCACACCTCACCACTCACACCCGACCCACCATGGTCACGGGTTGAGCTAGAGTTCCCCATAGCCATGGTTTTGACCACCTTGTCAACAACCGCATCAATTTTCTTGTCTTGCGCATCAAGGCGCTCCATTACCTTTCCCATGAACATATCCAATTTAGATTCAAGCCCCGAAAAATCAGCCACATTCGGTTTCACAACAACCGAACCACCTTTTGATTAAAAAGCCAATTCCGGACCCAAAGCGTCCAATTTCATGAATTTCAAAAACGTATCACACATATCATCTTTCAAAGTAACACCATAACTACCCGGGTCAACAACCCCCTTTGCCTCAAGAACCCGAGACACCCACATCCCATATGGTAAGTCAAGGGTCGAATAAATCTTATCTTCGGTTATCGAAAAAGCAGTTTGAGAAATTCTACAAAAGACAAGGAAATCAACGTTGACTGTGACAACCCTCACGATAGCGGAAATAAAACATAACAAGAATGCGATTTATGTAGCGGAAAATACAGTATATTTAAAACCTTTTTCCATGCCAAAATAAAAGTACGAGGAATGTCAAATAAATACAAACTAAAGTAGAATATACTACAAAGAGACGTAGTCTCTCAAAACGTGATCAAACATAAAGTTATTAGCAAACTAGCTAAGAAACATCTAGGGGTGAATCGTCAAGGCCAACACCCGCTAGCTCACACCCGAACCCAAAAACAACAAGCAAAATCCATCCAAGCAACCTGTTCATCCATGAAAACATAAACGCCACAGTCAGTGGGGAGTAACTCCGGGTTCTCCACACCCCGGCCCAAACCTTGGGTCGGGAGCGGTCACTCATGATAGCTCTCCAGGCTGTGTACATGGCCCACAGATCAACACGGGTCCTTTCCAGCGCATTTTGTCCTCACTCATGCACATCCCGGGAACCTTCCCAGGAGGTCACCCATCCTAAGACTACTCTCAGTCAAGCACGCTTAACTTTTGAGTTCTTTGCATGGATGACCAGAAAAGAAAGTGCACTTTGTTGATATGAGTAGTACTTTCAATCCTTTTAAGCACTAGTCATTTAAGCCTATCAATGGACCTCTTCAAATAACGTGGGGTGTTACAATCACCCCCACTTGAAGAACGCAACGTCCTCGTTGCGCCTGGGAGCATAACCGCTAACCCAGAATCCTCCCCCGCTAGGTGGGTGACCCGGGTACTCCCGACCACAGGCTCACCACACGGTCGCAGGGTTGCTCTGATACCATTTGTAACACCCCGGCCCAAACCTTGGGTCGGGAGCGGTCACTCATGATAGCTCTCCAGGCTGTGTACATGGCCCACAGATCAACACGGGTCCTTTCCAGCGCATTTTGTCCTCACTCATGCACATCCCGGGAACCTTCCCAGGAGGTCACCCATCCTAAGACTACTCTCAGTCAAGCACGCTTAACTTTTGAGTTCTTTTGCATGGATGACCAGAAAAGAAAGTGCACTTTGTTGATATGAGTAGTACTTTCAATCCTTTAAGCACTAGTCATTTAAGCCTATCAATGGACCTCTTCAACTAACGTGGGGTGTTACATATCACAAATAACATACTTAAACGGAAATACATAAGTAGAAGCATACATATATAAATAAACATGTGGATTACGAAAAGGATAAATAGGCATTTCAATATATATATAAAGATATAGGCGCATGAAGTACAAAACCGTAATCATCAGATTATAGACAAACCCGGGGAAGACACCCTTAGGCAACTATATACTCACTAGGGCTTACATCTCACTGTTAGCGGCATATACTTGATAAGATAGAACTCGACATATAAACTGTACGCATCAGATTATAAACAGACTCGGGGAAGACACTCTTAGGCAACTATATACTCACTAAGGCTTTCATCTCACCGTTAGCGGCATATACTTGATAAGGTAGAGACTCGACATATAAACCACGCCAAGTCATCCAACGGTCACAAATAATCAACATATAATCATCCATCCAAACGTACGAATACGTTGACAACATCTCTCACGGTAAATGACACGCACTAGCACCATGTACATAGCCGTTATGATTAAAATCGCATCCACGGGATAAACATTTCTCTGAACGCATACACGATTAACATTTCGTATATGTAGACTCATTTCTACCCGGTAGAACGACGATAATAATACGGTCCTAGTTTAAACCTGGACAAACTCTCGGAATCACATTTTCCGATTCGACATGTGATAAACATTTCGCATCCAAAACTCGGTCATACATAGAAGCCGAGTACCCCAAATTCGGTCAACCTTCACGAAAGAGGCGGAAAGAGCACAAGCATCATAAACAAGCGGTACGCTACATGCAATGACACCACCTCGCAAGTATACGACATTTGACGGTCGGGTCGATTAACGCAAAGCGTTCGCCTCCCAAAAACGTCGTCATATACCCACTAAAACATGCAAATAAGCATTAAGGATACATCTCCTCGTTCCGACATTCCAGTCTAACGAGCGAGGAGGTAGCCGGGGAATGAGAGTTCAAATCACTTAACAATTAGTGCTCAAACCATAACATATGTAAAACCGACTCAAAGTGGGATATAACAAAAACCGTCAAAAAACATGCGATACAAGCGAATGGAATATCATATATTCTAAACATGAATATTTAAAGCTATTACGAAAATTTATACGATAAACGAACCATGCAAACTATTATAAATGAAAGTATAAGAAAAGAATAGAAAGGGAAATGGCAGTGTGTGCCAGCCGGTCAAGTGGACCGGCTGCCGGCTACCCGGCTGGCACCACAGTCACATTTGGAATTTATCAAAAATACAGCATGATCCAGCCGGTCAAGTGGACCGGCTGCCGGCTGGGTCATATATCACTTGAGAAAAGAAGGAAGGAATGGGATGTGTCTCAGCCGGTCGGCTGACCGGCTGCCGGTCGGCCAGCTGAGACTTACTTAACACCAAAAATTTTACGTAACATCAATAAAATATCAGCCAACTCCCAGCCAGTCAGCTGACCAGCGGCCGGTCGGCCGGCTGGGACCACATGTACACGAAAATCATCAAACATCACTAAGAATCATCCATAATCATCAACACATATCAACTATCATCAACTAACATTAACAATTGTCAACAAACAATAACCATCATCAACAAACACAAATTCTATGAATACTAATCCTATCCTAAATACGATTACTAACATCAAAAACACATTAAAACACGTATTGATATCGAATAACCCTTCACCGTTACCTTTACGCGTCTTCAATCGATTTCTAAGTCTTCCTCCACTAGGTAATAATCCTTATCGGGGTCTTGAATGTCTCCACCTATACAAAGACGACAAAAGATGAATATAATTCACCTTTGAGAAAGACGGAAAAATTGAAAATGAGAAAGACGGTAATTTTATTACCACACAAGGTAGAGGACGATGAGAGCGGAAGATTAAGACAAAAATTAGAGGATTTGAGTGAGTAAAGGATGAGTTCAGAGGAGTTTGAGTTTGATTAAAAATGGTGTTAGGGTTTTGGTGGTTTGTATGAGGAAGAAGAGGTGAGTAAAGAGGATGAGTGGAAAATGAAGGAATTAGGTTATAAAGAGGGTGAGTGGAAAAATGTGGAAAAAGCCCAAAAGCGGCTTAAGGCGTAACTCACACGGAATTCCGAGTAAAGTCCGAATACGAACTCGGAATTGTTAAATTAGACACGGGAAACTAAGTTCTAGACTAAATCTAAAATTACGCTGAAAAGTATCTGTATAATATTTTTAAAATACAAATAGGGTACTTTTGCGGGTGTTACAATCACCCCACCTTTTAAAAAGTTTCGTCCTTGAAACTTGAGAGTAGAAAACAAAAGTATCAAAGACAAGAATCGGTTTTCAAAATTAACATGAAAACGTTTACAAGGGAAACATTTATGAAACGAGGTTCTTCTCGAAAACGGTTTAAGGAGATTTTTCATAAGTGTGAAACTTTATTTACGGATCTCAAGAGTGTCCGTCGCGAACGAGAACTCTAATTATCCAAATCAAATCAATATCGAAATAGTGAAATCGAAATTCAAAACAAACGTTAGTAAGTGCAGGACTAGCTACGAGACGTCTCCAATAACAAGTCCAAACATCCAACCAAACGCAAAATCCAAATATAAAAGCGAAAGAAATCTATTTTCTCCAAAAAGAGGGTACAAAATCCATCTTTAAACTTCTTTGAGCAGTTAAATTAGGAATACAATATGGAAATTTGAAGGTTTTCTCAAATATAAAAACAAAATAATAAGGCATTACACGTACATAGAGCGACTCGACCATCTCACACACAAATCAGGGTAACAAAATATATACAAAACACGCAAAAACGAAACAAATCTAACTCTTAGGGATATGAAGATCACGATAAAATTGGCAGGAAGATCTACGAGAATTCGACATCACTAACTCTACTAATAATCTAGTCCTCAAGAGGATGAAACTTACCTTAATTACACCTTAACCATTCTAAATCGCCAAACTCTATAACCATTATTTACCAGAATCACAATCAAAGCAACAAACATAATTATCTAAGATCCAACTAGCCTCATCCAAGGTCTCAAGACAAGGAAAAATCCACAATCCATTATCGATTATAATGATTCTTTAATACGCCATAACATCCTTAATTCGATCATTACTACGCTCGAAGCCTCAAATATAAATAGTCACATTAGCAAACTATGGTGGTTACTAATTCTCAAGATGAATGGGTTCACCATTCTATCTCTATAATCCATAACAACTGAGCACTCACTATCAAAGCTTGCAACGAACATTTCTCAATCTCAAACTATGATTCCTTAAGAATAAAAGAAAATTACTAATTCCAAACCATAAAATGGCCAATTACTTGGCAATCAGACAACCATTCAAACCATCTAGTTCATCAAAAACTCAAAATGAATCGATTTTCATTTATGACAATACTCCTCAAACTTTGGTTACCGGCTTAATTACCGTAAAGCAAAGTCTCTTTTAGAATCCACCAATTAGAGACATCAAATTCCCAAATGATATCCCAAGCAACCGTTATAATACCAAACAACAACGAACTATTATCATAATCAACTCAATTCTCAAAATAACACTACAATACCAAGCTCCAAATCTAAAACCACCAAGAGAGGATACATTATCACTATTAGGATTTATCCTAGAGCTTAAGTCTTATTTTCCATGATCAAATACAACATGAAATTTGCTCAATCCAAAGACACATATTCTAGCTAAAGAATCCCAAAATACATTACACTTATTCTCTGAGCCTTACAAACGGGATATCCAATCCACTAGAGAAAAGATGAAGCAGCAACGAGTTAGGAAACGATAAGGAATCTTAAGGAGAACACGAGAATAAATCAGACAAGAGATTACAAGATAGGAACGCTGAAAATAACGAGGTCAAGAAAGAGGCAAAGCAGATAGTAGAGTTATGAAGATCTCCGAGTAAGAAATAAGATATGAGCATGCGATCTCTAAAAGATCAATTTTGACAAAAACATTCAAAAATGGAAATGAAAAGGGACAATGGCATGAGTAAAGGTTTAAGGTTTAATCCACAAAATTTCTCGTTTCAAACTTAGGGTGATAGCAAAGCAAGTCATCCCGATAATAAAGGTCAAACAAGGGACCATCGTACCACAAATCATCAAAGTAAGGTACGCCTAATTTTGACAAATCGACTACAACCCAATTCATCCATCCTTTCATATTACACGGATTCCCAATTGCGGAATTGCAACTCAAGCATAGTAACATTCTCTCAACTCCAAAATTTGATACATGCTCAAAGGTTTCAAAACCGAAGGACTAACAAGGAATTCTTCATACCAATCTCTTTTCAACTCCTATGGCCCACAAGGTAGAACACCAAACAAAACGTCATCATCAACATCCTAAGGCATCACCGTCATAGCTCATCTAATCAGATTCCACTCATATCCATAATCCTTAGGTAACATGGTTTAATCTATCATGACGACTTACAACCTCAACCAAGTCTCCGATACCATGTTATAAGATCATATTTATAAATCCAAGAATTATAGCCAGAAATTCTTCCACCAAGCATATACCCAAAAGTACACACTAGAAAACCACAAGAAGTCACTAAGTCTCAAGGATATTTCACAACTCAAGGTATCATCCAAATATTCTCACTTAGAACAACTAGCTCCAACTTAGGTATGATCCTCAAGACACTCTAATATTAGTAAACTCCTAAGTTCAAAAGATTAAATCACTAATGGGTTAAGAAGTCCTAGCCAACTCATTCAACCTTACACCATAAAATATCATGAACTATCCACACATTGGTCATGGCAAGCATCAAGCATTAAAATCATCAAACTTATCTTACCACCTTTCCACAAAGATAAAACCAATCATCAATATAGGGTGAACTTAGATCTACAACATTTACCTCAAATCCCAAATTCATTCTAACCAACACTAACATCCCACAAAGTTCAAAATTCTTCCGACCAAGTATAATATACCACAAACAAAAGGGTATAGTGTCCACAAAAGGTCACATAAGGAAGTTGAGGGTACAAATTGATAAGGAGGAGGGAAGTAACAAGAGTAATTTCCAAGGGGAAAAGAAGTTAGATGATGAAGAAGCACTTAGATAGAAGGAAGAGAGCATGATACATTAAGGACGAGAGAAATCATCGATGAGGAAGAAATACACTTCAATTAGGCTTGTCAATCTTCAATCTTCGGTAGAGGATACTTCTTCTAGGTAACACATGATCCACCTCATGACGGTAGATATAAACAAACATAACATCACTCAACACAATCAACAAACAAGTTAGAACCTAACAAGCAAAAGAAAACACACCAAAGACTACCATATTAGGTCCTTAAGACTACCCATCTTTCATTTATTATTTCAAAGTCAAGTAATTTAAATTTAGGGTTCACGTATGTGCGTCGGGAGCGTCATAGTTTCTGATGCCAAATGTGACAACCCTCGCGATAGCGGAAATAAAACATAACAAGCATTCGATTTATATAGCGGAAAATACGGTATTTTTAAAACCTTTTTACATGCCAAAATAAAAGTACGAGGAATGTCAAATAAATACAAACTAAAGTAGAATATACTACAAAGAGACGTAGTCTCTCAAAACGTGATCAAACATAAAGTTATTAGCAAACTAGCAAAGAAACGTCTAGGGGTGAATCATCAAGGCCAACGCCCGCTAGCTCACACCCGTACCCAAAAATAACAAGCAAAATCCATCCAAGCAACCTGTTCATCCATAAAAACATGAACGCCACAGTCAGTGGGGAGTAAATCCGGGTTCTCCCAGCCATATCACAATTAACATACTTAAACGGAAATACATAAGTAGAAGTATACATATATAAATATACATGTGAATTACGAAAAGGATTGTTGGACCTATTTTATAGTTTTGATAATGACATGTGTTTACGAGATAATGTGCTTTACTCGATATATCATATGCGTGTAATTGTGTGCTTTAGTCTTATTATAGCTAGCAACAATTATGAGAAGAAAGATCAAAGTTAGGCATAACTTTGACAAAGTCTGTGAGACAAAGTTATAACAACTTCAGGAATAACTTTGGAAGTGAACATGGAAGTTATAGCTACCCAGGCATAACTTTAAAGAAAATCGCTTTAAGTAAGATCTACCTCAAACTACACAAGACTCAAGATGGAGGGTCTTTATTGTCAAGATGAAGAGATGATCCGTATACTGAAGATCTTTGTGAAGATTAGATAGTATAGGTCGTCATTCGGTAACTATTCCATTCAAGAGTTTTTACGTTCAAAGTTATAGCTTTAGCCTATGACTTTGAATGATAAATATTGATGCATGATTTTGTTAATAAAATGTTTTGAAATGTTTTCAAAAGTGAAAGAGTATTTTTATATTTATCAAAAGTTTTAATACAGAATATATTGATGAGATTCTATTGGTTAGTGATACAACTTATGGGTTGTCATGCTACCTAGGGTTTCTAATATATTCTATCTCAATTTGTTGTTAACCTAATTAGCCCACCTAGTGTTTGAGCCACCTAGGGTTTCGTGGAAACCTAGGTTTGTGCCACCTAGGGATGCGTGCCTCCTAGGGTTTCGTGAGCTAGGGTATTTCGGCCTATTTAGGTTGTTTCCCTTGTTTACCTATTCTAGGATTCTATTATATCTTTACAACAATATCTTGAGATATTAAAGATAAATATATTTCTATAAGATAAACCAAATAATATTTTGAGATAAAGATATTTCTAAAAGATAAGCAAATATTATTTTAGGATATTAAAGATAAATATCTTTATTAAATATTATGCTAGGGTTTTAGATTTACTATACTTCTAATACCATAAATACTCCTTCACATATCAATTGGAAAACACACGAAATACACAACAATCACACGACACATCTACTACTTGTATTGATTTTCCAAAGTCGTTTTAAAGCAAATCTTTGAGCAAAATATTTATTATTTTTAGAGTTTGTTTTTCAAAAGAGTCGTGCATCAATTATTATCAATCGCTTGAGTGAAATACGTTATTGGATAATAGTACATCATTATAAGGTTACAATTCTTTAACGGGAGTTTGTGTGAGTTAAATTGTACTTTCTTATTAGCGTAAGATAGTATAGAGTATTTAGCGATACTCACCTTGAGTTATAATCATAGTGTTTATTATACGAGTGGGTTGATAATTTTTGTAATCCGTAGAAAGGTACTAAGAATTATTAATCGAGAATAGTGGACGTAGGTTTCAACGTGTGAAACTGAACCACTTCAAAAATCGTGTGCCTCTCTCTTATCTCTTTACTTTTCGTTATTTCGTTATTCGCGCTTACTTTGATTAATTAATTAGTTGATTTTAATTCATAAGATCAAATAATTAATTACATATCATATAAATCGAAAAAAGTGGGGCTAGTTTTTAATACTCAATTCCCCCCCCCCCCCCCTCTTTCGTATTCGATCAATAGACTCTACAATTGGTATCAGAGCCTCGTGCTCTTGATTGCCTTACAGCAAGGAGTCTGATCCATTTATCCTTTTATTTTTATTTATTTTACGCTGCATTTAATTTTATTTTAATGGATTTCAAACATCTGAAGTGTCCCGTATTCGATGGGAAGAACTACAGTTTGTGGAAAAATATGATGACCCATTTCATGAAGGGTAACGATTGGGAGTGTTGGCTAATCATTAAGAATGGCCCTAATAAGATCATGCTTGGATCTGTTAATGGCACTCGCGTCGAAAAGAAAGAAGATGACTATGTTGAGGCAGATTATAAGAAAGCTGAGAAAAAATCAAAGGCTATCAGTCTCTTGCAAAACGGCATGACTCATACTGAGTTTGATCGTTTCTCATCTAGTTCTACTTCCAAGGAAATATGGGATGGTCTAGAGTTAGCCTATGAGGGGACAACTGTTGTAAAAAAGCAACGTATTGCATTACTTATGCGAAAATACGAACTGTTCTCTATGGAACATAATGAATCGCTTGACAGCATGTCCACTCGCTTCTCTAGTATCATTAATGAATTGAAAAATCTTGGAAAAACTTTTGACTCCGAGGAAATTTCCAGGAAGATCCTTAGAAGTCTATCTAAACGATGGAGACCTAAGGTGACGGTAATTGAGGAATGTAAAGATCTATCTAACCTATCTTATCAAGAGCTACTTGGAACCCTAATGGCTCAAGAGATTACTCTTGATGAAGATGAGGCAAATGATAGTAATAGCAAGAAAGTGACTCTACAAGCCGAATCTAGTGAAAGACAAGATTCGGATCTTGAAGATGAAACAGTGTTATTTGCTAGACGTTTTAAGAAAAAATTCGTTAATAAACCACAAGGGAAAACATTTAACAATAACACTAACAAATCTTACAAGAAGCCAATTGAGTCAAAAGGGTCTCTTTCAAGTCGTGTGATGCGTGTATTTTATATAGACCTTTTAGGCCATATTAGCACGCATTTCCATGGTCATTTAGTAGTGTTACACTACAAATATCCCCCGAATAGTCTACTTTGGTTTGTTTTGTAATATTTGCAGATGTGAACCAGAATGACGGAAAACTAGCCATTTTGTAGCTCCTCAAGCATGCATAAGTGAGTCGGAAAGGAATCTGGGTGTCTCGGAATGCATGGAGTCGTGTTGAAGGAATGAATGAGCGAAATCCATGAGCAAAACTCTCGTTCGAGTTATAAAAGCCTTCGATCGACCACCTCTTTGATTAGAAGACCTCGATCGAGTAACCAATCTACTCGATCGAGCTGCTGGATTTGGGCATTTACTCGATCGAGCACTACTGCCACTCGATCGAGTGGTTTGGACAACAATTTCTACTCGATCGAGTGGTTTTATATTGATGGGCTTCGTGAAATAGTGTGGACGCCTTGTAATTTGTTATTGTACTTAAGGGTGAAACTACGTAACAATAGGGGGATCTCTCCTTACTCTAGACTGGAGACTAGACAGCAACTTTTGACCCTAGACTCTACTTTTTGACTGTTAATTTTGGATCTGAATTGGAGGATTTCCTCTGACTTTCTTCTTCTTTCCAATTCGGTATTATTGTTCTTGAATTCAATTAATTATTTCTCTATGTCTTTTTGTTCCTTATTTGTTATTGTTGTTGTTCTTCTTTCTATTATGTGTAGCTAATTCCTTTGCTAGGATTTAGGGGAACCGTGGCTTAGGTAAGATGAATTGATTAGTATTCTTTAGATTAGGTTTGGAAGCAATCTTCGCATTTAATAGCTTTTAATTGTTTGAGTCGACGCATTCAATTGATTGATTTGATAACCCCTTGACCTAGATCGAGAGATTGGAAGAGGGCAGATCAGTGATGAACTTTGGGATTATGCTAATGAGGGCGAGAGCTAAGTTAGTATATCTTAGGGCGAATAGCGGACCGAAAGGACCTTTTCACTACCCATAAACCTGTTTAGATGCTAC
Organism: Heliosperma pusillum; assembly: GCA_022085475.1. Lineage (NCBI taxonomy): Eukaryota > Viridiplantae > Streptophyta > Magnoliopsida > Caryophyllales > Caryophyllaceae > Heliosperma > Heliosperma pusillum. Next base: position 25,465 of record JAIUZE010073664.1, on the reverse strand, counting down.
TTTGATTTCTATCCTGACCCTAGATGCCATGGGGAACCGCAATCCTAGTTCTTCTTCTTCCTGTTATTTCGCTCTTTATTTCTCTTTCCCTTTCCTTTTGTAGTGTTAGAAAAATCATTTAAACACCCCCCCAATTGTGTTACTTTGGCAGACTTAGTTAGTTATAGGATTCTCTCTCCCTGTGGATTCGATACCCGACTGCCTCTACTACATTTTGTTGAGATCGTTAGGTTTATCTTTGATAGGGTTGCGATAGCCGTATCAAATTTTGGCGTCGTTGCCGGGGAGACGATGTAATTTTGTAACTTTCTTTAGTTTGTCTCTGGTCTCAAGGAATTTATTCCTTGAGGCTGTTCTCATATTTGAGTTAGTGTTTAGTATTTGCAGGTATAAATCCTAAAAGAGGACCATTTGAACCTGCTGCTGCTGTAATTTCTCTGCAGGATGCCTAAACTTGCTAGTCATTCTGAGCCCAGTGTTGAGACTCTACCTAAGGGAACTACCCTCCCTCTTGCTGATGAGGGTACCTTCACAATACATCCGTCCTACTACAGTTTAGTGGAGCGGAATTTATTCGGGGGTATGGTAGATGAAGACCCAGCTAGGCATGTAGAGGTATTTACAGACTATTTTTCCGCCATTCCTGTAGTTGCTGGTGTTACGCAAGACAAGGTAAAGGAATTTCTTTTTCTTTTTTCCTTGACTGGCGATGCAAAGGATTGGTGGAGAGATTTAGATAGGAAAGCTGCTGGGGTTAAAGATTGGAGTTCGCTAGTTCTAGCCTTCTATAGACGGTATTTTCCTCCTCTGCGAACCAACGCGCTGCGCCGCCAGATCACGAATTTTACTCAATCTACTACTGAAAATTTGAGTATAGCATGGGCCAGGTTTAAGAAGCTAGTTCGCTCGGTTCCGCATCACGGGTTTGAGCAATGGTTTTTGTGCAGCCAATTTTTTAACGAGTTGCTTTATGAGCAAAGAATGGTTCTTGATGCTGCTGCACGAGGGAGATTCCAGGCTAATGTGGAGGATGATGAAGGGTGGCAACTTATTGAAAATATGGCCATCCATTCTGCTAGCTACGGTAATCCTAGAGCGGAGAGAAGGAGGGACATTGTTGTTGAAGAAGTTCATGTGGTAGAAACGGGGAATTTGGGTGAAATACACCAAGTTCAAGCTATTGAGATGGTTTGTGGTAGATGCGGTGATGAAGGACATGATCCTATTACTTGTTTGGCCGATTCAGCAAGGGTTCTTGCTTATAGGAAATTCAAGCAAGGGGGTTCTTTTTCTGAGTTATACGCCGAGTTAACCGCAGCAAAATCTCAACCACCCGTGGATGAAGGCAAGGTACTCATTACCCAAGCCGAATATGAAGATCTCAAGGCCACTATCAATGCGCAAAAGCTTGAGTAACAATCTAGTGCGGATACCCTCCGGAAACTGCTCGACAGATGCAATTCGCTACTTCCAACCAAAGACCCAGTCAATGCCATAAATCTGACAAGTGGTCGTGCTTATGACGGTCCTGTACACGTTCCTGAAAGCACGCATACCGAGGTCGATGATGTCTCGGATGATATAACTGAAGATGTACAGAGAAGTGTTTGATCGACTGAGAATACCATTCGATCGACGAATTTTGTTAAGAATACTGCTCGATCGAGTGACACCATTACTCGATCGAGTAGTTCAGCTGAAGAAATTCCTCGATCGAGTGACACCATTACTCGATCCAATAGCCTGGTGCTAGAAGATCTTCGATAGAGTAACCCTTTCCACTCGATCGAAGGATGATGAGGAAGAAATCACTAGATGGAGTGAACAGAAGTCTCAATCGAGTGAATGTCAGACATCTGGCACGCAAATTGAGATTATGTGCAATGAAGTACTTTCCCCTGCTGAGAAAGTACCGAGTAAAGAGAAAATTGGGGACCCGTTTCCGATGGTCAGAGTCCCATACCCAGGTCGTTTGCATGATTCAAAGACGGAGAAACAGTTCAGCAAATTTGTAGACATGGTTAAAAACATTCAGGTAACTGTGCCTTTTGCCGAGCTAATCACTCAAGTACCTCCTTACGCCAAATTTATGAAAGATATTGTTACGCGTAAGAAGGCACTTGAGAATTTCGCTACTGTCGCTTTTATGGAAGAGAGTAGTAGTTTAATTCTGAATAAGTCTCCCCCCAAATTAAAGGACCCAGGTAGTTTCTCTATTACTTGTGTTATAGGAGATGTCGTGATAGATAAGGCACTATGTGATCTTGGAGCTAGTGTAAGTGTCATGCCTTATTCTATCTGTCGTAAGCTTAACATGGGTTGTCTTAAGACGACCAACATCACCCTGCAGATGGCCGATAGATCTGTTAGGAGACCCTTAGGTGTCATAGAAGACGTGCCTGTTAAGGTGGGCAAGTTTTTTATTCCGGTTGACTTCATAGTCTTAGACATTGCTGAGGATACCCGTACCCAAATTATTTTGGGTCGGCCGTTTTTTGTGTACAGCTAGGGCCATTATAGATGTTAAACGCGGGCGTTTAACTCTAGCCGTAGGGGATGATACAGTTTCGTTCAGTTTACCCGACACTTTATCTAGACCAATGATAGAGGATGCCTGCTTTTCTGTTGATATCATTGATGAGTTCACTTATGAGTTCTGACCGGATTCCTTGATAAAGGTTCCGTTGGAATCTTTAACATTTTTAGATGAGTGTGCAGATTATTTTGATGACAATGACGGTGTGCTGAAATTGCTTAGAGATACTGCCGATGAGGAAGAATTGACTGACGCGGAGGAAGAACAGCTGGGACACCTGGGTCACGCATTGTGTTCCGTCGAGGTAAAAGTTCCCAAGCGTAAGCCTCTTCCAACTCACCTTAAATATGCTTTTCTAGATAATACTGAGCAATTTCCAGTTATTGTCAGTTCTATACTGAATGAGGAACAGCTAACCGCTTTGTTGGTTGTACTTAAGAGGAACAGGAAAGCGATGGGTTATTCATTGGATGACATCAAGGGCATCAGCCCTGATGTCTGTATGCACAGGATTGAGCTGGAAGAAGGTCAGAAACCTTGCAGACAGGGTCAGTGAAAGCTGAACCCGAAGATGGAGGAGGTTGTGATGACCGAGGTGATGAAACTGCTCGATGCAGGTATTATTTATTCAGTTGGCCACTCTAAATGGGTAAGCCCAGTTCAGGTCGTACCCAAGAAAGGAGGTACTACAGTTGTTAAAAATGAAAAGAATGAATTAATACCTACTCGACTAGTAACTGGGTGACGGATGTGTATAGACTATAGGCAGTTAAATGCCGCCACCAAGAAAGATCATTTCCCCCTTTCTTTCATTGATCAGATGATAGAGAGGTTAGCTTCTCATGAGTTTTTTTGTTATCTGGATGGGTACTCAGGGTTCTTCCAGATCCCTATTCATCCAGATGATCAGGAAAAGACTACTTTTACTTGTCCTAAGGGTGTTTTTGCTTATCGTAGAATGCCTTTTGGTTTGTGTAATGCCCCAGCTACCTTTCAGAGGTGCATGATGGGGATATTTTCTTAGTATATAGAGTCTATCATGGAAGTCTTTATGGATGACTTCAGTGTCTATGGGAATGATTTTGATAAATGTTTAGCTAACCTTGACAAAGTTTTGCAGCGTTGTATCGAGGTTAATCTGGTGCTGAACTGGGAAAAGTGCCATTTCATGGTCAATGAGGGAGTAGTCATTGGGCACTTGGTTTCGAATAGGGGTATTGAGGTAGACAGAGCAAAGGTGCAAGTGATTCAGCAATTACCCCCTCCTATTAACGTGAAGGGGGTGAGGAGTTTCCTTGGTCACGGCGGTTTTTATCGCCGGTTCATCAAGGACTTCTCTAAAATTACTAAACCACTTACACAGTTGCTATTAAAAGTTGCTCCTTTCGATTTTACTGATGATTGTCTTTCTGCTTTTAACACTTTGAAACAGGCTTTGGTCTCTGCACCCATCATTCAGCCTCCTGATTGGACGCTGTCGTTCGAGATTATGTGCGATGCAAGCGATTACGCACTAGGAGCGGTGCTCGGCCAGCGGAAAGACAAAGCTTTGAATGTTATTTACTATGCGAGCCAAACTCTGGATGAGGCTCAAGTGAAATATGCTACCACAGAGAAGGAGCTTTTAGCTGTAGTTTATGCGCTTGATAAATTTAGATCATATCTGTTGGGTTCTAAAGTTATTGTTTTTACAGATCACGCAGCGCTAAAACACCTTCTGAACAAGAAGGAAACTAAACCCAGATTGCTGAGGTGGATACTCCTTCTCCAGGAGTTTGATCTGGAAATCAGGGATAAGAAAGGCGCTGAGAACGTTGTAGCCGATCATCTTTCGCGTTTGACACGACAAGAGGGGGAGGATTCTCTTCCCATTAATGATTCGTTTGCTGATGATACTTTATGCAGTGTCCATTCTATAAAGTCTAACGATGGTGTTGAACCTTGGTTTGCAGATTATGCCAATCACATTGCCAGCCAGAAGTTGCCACCTGATATGTCTTATCAGCAGCGGAAGAAGTTTCTACATGATGTGCGTGATTATTTCTAGGATGATCCATACTTGTTCAAGTCATGCGCAGACAGTCTTTTCAGACGGTGTGTTCCACAGTGGGAGATCAAAGCTATCCTAGAAGGCTGCCATTCTTCCCCTTGTGGAGGTCACCACGGTCCATCGCGCACTGTGGCTAAGGTATTACAGTCTGGTTTCTATTGGCCGACTCTTTTTGCTGACACTAAAGTTTTTGTTGCTAGCTGTGATGCTTGCCAGCGGACAGGAAACATATCCAAGAGACATGAGATGCCCCAAAACGGCATTTTAGAGGTCGAGCTTTTTGATGCCTGGGGCATTGATTATCAAGGACCATTCCCGTCGAGTCTTGGTAACAGGTATATTCCGGTAGCTGTAGATTATGTGTCTAAATGGGTAGAAGCGATTGCTACTCCCAACTGTGATGCCAAGACCGTGATTAAGCTGTTTCGTAAGACCATTTTCCCTCTTTTTGGCGTCCCTAGGGTTGTCATTAGTGATAGGGGTATGCATTTTAGGGACCAGCAGCTAACGACCTTACTGTCTAAATATGATGTCAAACATCGTAGGGGTTTGGGGTATCATCCTCAGACTAGTGGGCAGGCTGAAGTCTCTAATAGGGAACTAAAGGAGATTTTAAGTAAGGTCGTGTCCAAATCACAGAAGGATTGGAGTGCCAAACTAGAGGACACTTTATGGGCCTACAGGACCGCATTTAAGACACGTATCGGTGCCTCACCCTATCGATTGGTGTATGGGAAGTCCTGTCATCTAAATGTTGAGCTAGAACATAAAGCTTGGTGGGCGGTCCGCCAACTTAATTATGATGCTAACTTGTGTGGTGAGAAACGGTTGTTGCAGCTAGATGCACTAGAGGAATTCCGTCTGAATGCCTATGATAGCTCGCGTATTTACAAAGAAAAGACCAAACGTTGGCACGATAAGAGAATCATACCTCGCGAGTTCCAAGTCGAGCAGAAGATATTACTATTCAATGCCCGACTGCGTCTATTTCCTGGTAAGCTGAAATCCAGGTGGAGTGGTCCGTACACAGTAACTGTTGTTACTCAGTTTGGATCCGTTGAGATAGAAGACTCCGAGGGTCAACGGTTCAAGGTTAATGGATATCATGTGAAACATTACTATGGAGCTGACAGTGTTGTGGGTCGCGTCGAAGTGCTATTCTTCGACGGAAACGCGGAGATTGATGATTGAAGCTCAAGGGTCGTGCGGGACCTTATAAACCTGCGCTTATCGGGAGGCAACCCGATCTATCATTGTTTTGTTGTACCGTTTTCTTAACTTTTTAGTAGTTTATTTCTGTTTTATTGTTCAAACAATACAATTGCGTCCTTTCTTGCTTCTCGCAGCTTTGGTATTAATTACTCTGACACATTTGTTCGATCGAGCAGGATAACCCCTCGATCGAGCACTAAAGTTACTCGATCGAGTACTCCTGCGACGGGACCCTCTCGGACGAGTTGTTTTTCCAGTCGATCGAGCAAGCTCCATCTCGCTTTCACTAGATCGAGTAGTTTTCTACTCGATCGACTCCCTGGAGCACATCATTCCGGTCTGGTTTGGGGAAGTCGGTCATACACGCGTTCCTGTAAGTTTCCGACTCTCTCTAGTTTGCAATTCTTTTTCCTTTACTTTGTACAATGGGGACATTGTACGGTTTGGTTTGGGGAAGTTAGGTTTTGCATCCATATCGTGTCTGCATTTCGTTTTACTGCATTTTCGCATGCATTGTTAATCACTCAAAAAAATTCTAAAAATTTCAACAATTTTCATGTTTATTTTTGCATTTTAGTCGAGTCGGAACGATTTTCTTCTACTCTTCATCTAGTCTCATTTTAAGCCTTGCAGAGTTAATATATCTTGCATGATCATCTGATGTTAATCGATGCTGAACGAATAGACTTGACTTGACATGTTGGCAACCTACTTACATATTCTTAGGATTAGAGCTTTTAAACTGGTGACATCTATGACCAGTTCATATAGGATTGTGCGTAGTTACTCCCTCGTGTCATCGCATTGCATGTATATGAAATCTGATTCTTATTGCATGCACGTACGGGTTCGTGGTCGGTATTACATGTTTGGAGAATGCTTGCAATTCTCCTTTTTCTCATTACCCAATTAACTCCATATTCAGCCAAAAACTGCCAGTTGACCCACAATCTACATCCTAAATTTAGCCTACCTTGCGTCGAGCTAGTCTAGTAATGGTTGTTGAGGTATTTACTTCATTTTATCAGTTTGGTTTGCATCCTTGCTACGGAGTTGGTATCTGAAGAAATTGGGAATTAAAGTTGAAATTGTTTCCGTGGAAATGTTAGCTGAATATTTTGAAAAAAAAAAAGAAGAAAAAAATATATTAGGGAAAAAGAAAAAAAAAAGAAATTAATCTCTGTTCCGTGCTTTATTCATATCATTTGGGGATTCAGATAGAGCTGAATAAGCTAACCTGTTTCGTTTTCACTCCATCCTGTTGGTTCTAGTGAGTTGTTGGCCGAATCGTGGCCGTGTGCTTCATTATGAGATAAGAAGACGGATTTTGTTATTTGATTAAGATCAGGTAGCTAGCTTGACGCTTTACCTCCTCTATTCCATTATCGCTTTGCCCCTTCTTACCCATAACCTCACTTATCCAAATGTTGCGAGTATTCGGCGTGTGATAGTCCTTGAATAGTGGTTGTGCGTGTGTATGGTAACTGAATCATTTATCATGTTAGTTAGCATTGCATGAACGCGACGGTCGTAGTTAGGTGAGCGACTATTTTCTCCTTCTCTCTCTTACACATAACTTGCTTACCCTTTGCTTTGCTGAGAGAAGAGTGGCTCGCGAGAGTCCGACATTGTTGGTCTGGCAAAGTCGACGGTTCAGTTCGTTTGCATTTGATATCATTGGTGAGTTTGATTGTTGCATTAAATTGGTTCAAGCAGGCGATTCGCGGTAGTCCGGAGTTTATTTGTTTCATTTGTTTGTTGCATCCTTTCTTGCTTAAGGACAAGCAAAGGTTTGGTTTGAGGAAGTTTGATGCGTGTATTTTATATAGACCTTTTAGGCCATATTAGCACGCATTTCCATGGTCATTTAGTAGTGTTACACTACAAATATCCCCCGAATAGTCTACTTTGGTTTGTTTTGTAATATTTGCAGATGTGAACCAGAATGACGGAAAACTAGCCATTTTGTAGCTCCTCAAGCATGCATAAGTGAGTCGGAAAGGAATCTGGGTGTCTCGGAATGCATGGAGTCGTGTTGAAGGAATGAATGAGCGAAATCCATGAGCAAAACTCTCGTTCGAGTTATAAAAGCCTTCGATCGACCACCTCTTTGATTAGAAGACCTCGATCGAGTAACCAATCTACTCGATCGAGCTGCTGGATTTGGGCATTTACTCGATCGAGCACTACTGCCACTCGATCGAGTGGTTTGGACAACAATTTATACTCGATCGAGTGGTTTTATATTGATGGGCTTCGTGAAATAGTGTGGACGCCTTGTAATTTGTTATTGTACTTAAGGGTGAAACTACGTAACAATAGGGGGGTCTCTCCTTACTCTAGACTGGAGACTAGACAGCAACTTTTGACCCTAGACTCTACTTTTTGACTGTTAATTTTGGATCTGAATTGGAGGATTTCCTCTGACTTTCTTCTTCTTTACAATTCGGTATTATTGTTCTTGAATTCAATTAATTATTTCTCTATGTCTTTTTGTTGCTTATTGGTTATTGTTGTTGTTCTTCTTTCTATTATGCGTAGCTAATTCCTTTGCTAGGATTTAGGGGAACCGTGGCTTAGGTAAGATGAATTGATTAGTAGTCTTTAGATTAGGTTTGGAAGCAATCTTCGCATTTAATAGCTTTTAATTGTTTGAGTCGACGCATTCAATTGATTGATTTGATACCCCCTTGACCTAGATCGAGAGATTGGAACAGGGCAGATCAGTGATGAACTTTGGGATTATGCTAATGAGGGCGAGAGCTAAGTTAGTATATCTTAGGGCGAATAGCAGACCGAGAGGACCTTTTCACTACCCATAAACCTGTTTAGATGCTACTTTGATTTCTATCCTGACCCTAGATGCCATGGGGAACCGACGATCCTAGTTCTGCTTCTTCCTGTTATTTCGCTCTTTATTTCTCTTTCCCTTTCCTTTTGTAGTGTTAGAAAAATCATTTAAACACCCCCCCCCAATTGTGTTACTTTGGCAGACTTAGTTAGTTATAGGATTCTCTCTCCCTGTGGATTCGATACCCGACTGCCTCTACTGCATTTTGTTGAGATCGTTAGGTTTATCTTTAATAGGGTTGCGATAGCCGTATCATCGTGGTTGCTTCAAATGTGGGGATAATGATCACATGATCAAGGATTGCCCCACATGGAAGAAAATCAAAGACAAAAATCAACGAGACAAAACCAAGAAGGAATTCAAGCAAGTGATGATGGCTTATTGCTGGGGAGATCTTGACACAGAAGACGACGAGTCAGAGGAAGAAGAAGTCGCCAACCTGTGTCTAAGCAACGTCAGTCTTGATCTAATTTCTGACGATGACAATGAAAGTGAATCCGAATTATGCCTTGTCGGCAACTCAGATTCAGAGCCTGATTCAGAAGATGATGAAGAGGTTAGTCATCTTGAACATAAAAAGCAAGTTAAGAATTTATCTAAGAAGTCATTAATTAAGTATTTTGAAGAAGCCTTAGATCATTGTCATGAACAGAGTCTTGAATTAAAAGATCTTAAAGAACAAATCCTTGACATTGCTGAGGAAAACCAACTTCTAAAGGCCAAAGCAAAAAAGCTCAAGTCTAAAGTTATGGCAACTTCAGCTATAACTTCAGACATGACAAATGTTGAGAAAGAAGCTCTTGAGTCTAAAGTTATAGCTAATGAAGCTATAATCTCAAAGTTAAAGCTCAACATTAAACATCTTCAAGCCAAAGTTATAGCTTATGAAGCTATAACTTTAGAATTGAAGAAAGTCAATGAGCTTTTACAATCTGAAGCTAAGGCAAAGGAAGTTGTTATCCTTGATCACAAGAAAGAAAACTCTTTTCTCTCTCAGCAATTGAAAGATATAAAGGCTGAATTCTCCCAAGCCAAAAGTCAACATAATGAGGAGATACTTATCTTGAACAAACGTTTCAATGATTTTCGTGAAAATTTTAAAAAGAACAATCCCTCCAAAAACTCGAATGTAGATCATTCGTCGTGTGAAAAAGAAATTCAGTCTTTGAAGGAATTGCTCCTACATGCACGAAAATTTCATGATAAGTGGGAAGGAAGTCAGAAGGTCTTAGACTTCCTTACCGAACAATCTAATAATAACATGAAGATGGGTCTAGGTCATGAATGCTATAGTCGTAGAGACCATGATAAGTGCAAATCCACTCCTTCTGACCGTGATTTCAGAAGAAGGAAGTATGTCAATCTTTCAGAATATCTTATTTGCAATTATTGTGGTCACAACGGTCATGTTAAAGATAATTGTGTTAAATATGTCAATGACAACAAAAATCAAACTGATTTTGTTAAAGAACATGACGTGTCTAGTATTAATGAGCCTGAACCTGAATCTCAACGTAATGAAGTTAGAAATAATGAGTTCAGATGGTTTTATGACATAGCTTTCGATTACTCTTCTGTACCTTCAAAATCTAAATCTTATGTGAATCAGAAGCAATCATTTAAACCTAATGTGCGTCGTATTAATAATCACTATAATAAACCTAGACAACCCTATGTTAAGAAGAAAAGAATCGTTAGACAAGTATGGGTTAGGAAGGATCAAATACATAGAGTCACTAATCCCAAAGGACCCAACTTAGCGTGGGTACCTAAAAGCTGTATTTGATTCTCTTGCAGATAATAGTGAAAGAAAATAATCTATGGTATCTCGACAGTGGTTGTTTGAGACACATGACCGGAAACAAGAATCTTTTTCTTTCACTAGAGCCCTTCAACGGTGGCAAGGTCACCTTTGGAGACAACAAGAAGGGCAATATAATCGGTGTAGGTAAGATTGGTATATCTTCTTCACATGCTATTAATAATGTATATCTGGTAGATGGTCTTAAGCATAACTTGCTAAGTATCTCTCAATTATGTGACAAAGGCAACAAAGTCGTTTTTCATTCAAATGTTTGTCGTATCATAGTTGAAGGTACTAGTAATGTTATCTTAGAAGGTCTACGTAAACGGAACGTGTATATGATTGATTTAAACAAAGTCACTACAAGTTCCTTTACGTGCATGAAAGTCACTGTGGATGATTCATGCTTGTGGCACAAGAGGTTTGCACACATTAGTCCAACTATTTTAAAGAAACTCAAATTGTGGGATTTAGTTGAGGGCTTACCCTCAATCAAATTCGAACAAGAGAAGATGTGTGACTCATGTGCCCGTTGTAAACAAGTTAGATCTTCATTCAAACCAAAACGAGTAGTAAGTACAGAGCGTCCACTTGAGTTGGTACACATGGATTTGTGTGGACCTATGAAAGTTAGAAGCCGCGGTGGATCGAGGTACGTATTCGTCCTAGTCGACGACTACTCAAGGTATGTATGGCCTATCTTTCTATTTACTAAAGATGAAACTTTCGATGAGTTTGTGGTACTAATGAAGCTCGCCCAAAACAAGTATGATAAAAAGTTAGTTTCCATTCGTACGGATCATGGCACCGAATTTGATAATCAAGCTTTTATAGAATATTGTAGGGAGAATGGTGTAGGACATAACGTTTCTGCACCACAAACCCCACAACAAAATGGTGTCGTGGAACGTATGAATAGAACATTAGAGGACATGGCCCGCACTATGCTTTTGTGTAGTGGCCTTCCTAAGAGTTTTTGGGCTGAAGCCATTAGTATTGCATGCTATGTGCACAATAGAGCTATGATTAGACCTATTCTCAAAAAGACTCCCTACGAACTTTTAAGAGGGAGAAAACCCAATATAGCTCACCTTCGTTGCTTCGGGAGTAAATGTTTTGTCCATAATAATGGAAAAAGTAATTTGAGCAAATTTGATCCACGAAGTGACGAAGCTGTGTTTGTTGGTTATTCTAATCATAGTAAAGCTTTTAAAGTTTTTAACAAAATAACTTTGTGCATAGAAGAAAGTGTTCATGTTGTATTTGATGAATAGAATTTGCCTGAGCAAGTTGAACAGAATGAAGAAGAAGACATGAATGATCCAGAATTTCGCCTCTCAAGGGAAGACGTGCCAGAAAATAATGAAGAAGTTATTGAAGGAATCAATGATGAACTTGATAAATCCGCAAATGACCTTGAAAAGAGAACTGAGACAATTGTTGATGATACGAATGTCTCTTCTCAAAATAAGGAAAATGAACCGAAGTTATAGCTGATGATGCTATATTTTTTAACTCAGATCAAGATGTTGTAACTGAAGTTGTACCAACTTTGGCTATAACCCCAGAGTCCAACTCAGGGGGGGACAAATCTTGATTCTGAATCATTTGAGGAAAGTGATAGTTCATCAGATGATGATGAGCCAAAGAACTCTAAGAAATGGAAATATAAGAGTTCTCATCCTATGGATTCTATCCTAGGAAGTTTGAACAAGGGAGTTCAAACAAGACGAACTTTAAATAACTTTTGTTCATTCTATTCTTTTCTGTCTACCATAGAGCCTATCAACATCAAAGAAGCTCTTGCAGAATCCAACTGGATTATAGCAATGCAAGAGGAGCTTCAACAGTTTGAACGTAATAAAGTATGGCACCTTGTGCCACGACCTCCTAATCGAACTGTGATTGGTACTCGATGGGTATTCAGAAATAAATTGGATGATTCAGGAGTTATAGTTCGTAACAAGGCTCGATTGGTCGTTCAAGGTTATAATCAACAAGAAGGGATTGATTATGATGAGACATTCGCTCCAGTAGCAAGACTTGAAGCTATTCGCTTGCTCATCGCCTCTGCAGCTCATAAAGGTATGAAACTGTTTCAAATGGACGTTAAGACTACATTTCTTAACGGTTATTTGAAAGAAGAGGTTTTCGTTGAACAACCTTCTGGATTTTTGAATAGCAAGTTTCAAAACCATGTTTTTAAACTCGATAAAGCTTTATATGGTTTGAAACAAGCGCCTAGGGCTTGGTACGAGAGATTGTCAAAAATTTTATTACAAAACAATTTAAAAAGAGGATCTTTTGACAAAACCCTATTTCTAAAATCCGAGGGTTCTGATTTACTTGTTCCTCAAATTTATGTAGACGATATTATTTTTGGTTCTACTAACAATAAATTGTGCAAGTATTTTTCAGATCTAATGACCTCAGAATTTGAAATGAGCTTGATGGGAGAATTAAAATTCTTCCTAGGATTGCAAATTCAACAAACCAAAGAAGGAATAAAGATTCACCAACAAAAATATGTCAAGGAGCTAATCAGAAAATTTGGTATGGAGAACGCTCATCCAATGGACACAACTATGGTAACTGATAAAAAGTTGACCTTGGACGAAAATGGTAAGTCCGTAGATGAGACTACATATCGAGGTATGATAGGTTCTTTACTATATTTAATTGCGATTAGACCTGACATTATGTTCAGCGTATGTGTCTGTGCTAGATTTCAATCATGTCCTAAAGAGTCACATATGATTGCAGTTAAACTTATCTTGAGATATTTAATTGGTACATCTAATTTATATTTGTGGTATCCACTTGATTGTAATTTCGATCTAGTAGGATATTCAGATGCAGATTATGCAGGATGTTCCTTAGATAGAAAAAGTACCTCTTGATTTGCTACGTTTGTTGGACCTTGCATAATTACTTGGGGCTCAAAGAAGCAAAATTCGGTTGCGTTGTCTACTGCAGAAGCCGAATATATCGCTGCAGGACTGGTATGTTCTCAACTACTGTGGTTAAAGCAACAACTATGTGATTATGGTGTTAATGTTGGTTGTATGCCTGTATTTTGTGATAATACGAGTGCTATTATTATTTCTAAGAATCCAGCTCAGCATTCTCGTACTAAGCATATAGACATTAGACATCATTTTTTACGTGACCATATAGAAAAGGGCAACATTAAACTCGAATTTTGTAGTAGTGAAAATCAATAGGCTGACATTTTAACAAAGGCGTTAGCGAGAAGACGTTTTGAGATTTTGCGGTTGGAAATTGGTTTAATCAGTAGCAGTTAAATTCGTCATATTTATTTTGTGAACCTGCGTGACAGACTAGAATAAGACGAGATTATATGACTGTGTCCGCATATTTCATTGCTAGTATATTTGTGTTTAATATTATATATTTTACGTGAGTATCTTGCATATTAAGTGTTTTATGGAAATTGAATTATGAACCACATATTTACCAAAAACCTATCTTATTCACTTTCCTAATTGAAACAAAATTCTACCCATATATCTTATGTTAGCCGAAATTCTCAACCAAAATAACCTTACCATATCTTTTTATTTACCAAATCATATCCTTACCATATCCCCAAAATTAATTACCTAAGATTTCTTTTCCTACCCAAATTCAAAAACAAAAAAAAAAAGGGAAAAAGAGGAATAGAGCCGGCGCTACACGGCTACTCTACAAAAACACCACCGCCCAAACTCCAAAACCCAAACCGAGTCGGGTTCGGTGCTTGAAGGTACAAAAATGCGTCGATTAATAAAAAAAGGGGGTACAAGAGGGTGTTAGTGAAGACAAAAAAAAAAAAAAAATGGTTCGGTTGTTGTGAAACCGAATGTGGCTGATTTTTCGGGGCTTGAATAGAAATTGGATGTGTTTATGGGAAAAGTAATGGAGCGCCTTGATGCACAAGATAAGAAAATTGATGCAGTTGTTGAAAAAATGTAAAATTCGTGGCTATGGGGAACAGTATCTCTACCCGTGACCATATCGGTTCGGGTGTGAGTAGTGAGTTGAGGTCTTGGATGACGGGTGTTGATGATTGCCTAGCAGAATTTGAGAGGAATGTTGTCGATATTCGACAAGAGATGTATAGGCAAAGGGATCGGATGCAATTCTTGGTGAGCCAAGGAGGTGCATTGGTGAAGAGCGGTTCAGACATGTGTGAGGGGATGCACACTATATTTGATGCGACGGAGGCTCTTTCTTTGAAGGTTCGAAACTTCGATGTTTGCCTCACCGCACAAGCTACTCATGTATCAACGTGCCTCGATCGCCTTTCTACTCTCGAGTACCGCACCCGACCCGACTACATTAACCCTAACATCATCCGACAATCCAAAAAGCCTTGATCTTCTTACCTTAGCTTGTTTGTTTCTTAAAACTACTTAACCATTCGGCCTATTTTGGCTTGTTAAACTCTATCCTATTCGGCCCACTTGGCAATTAACAATATTCTTGTGGTTTGTAGTTCTTAATTAACATTTGACATTTGATTTTGCTTGTTATATATCGTTTTATATTGCGTATTTTGCATATCTATTTCTTGCCTTGACGTGTGTTATTCTAGTCATTTTATGTCCTTGTTCTTGTCTTTTCAATGATGCCAGGAGGGGGAAGAAATGATATGATTTGAGTCTTTGCTTAAGCTTGCTCCTTGTCAAGACTCGTTATCTCTTAAAGTCTTTCAAGTTATAACTTTGGCTAAGTTGTTATGTTCTTGCGATCAAAGTTGTTATAACTTTGGAGTGTTTTGTTGAGGGGGAACCATACTTAGTCACATTGTTATTAGAAATCATATGAGACTTGTCATCATCAAAAAGGGGGAATTTGTTGGATCTATTTTATAGTTTTGATAATGACATGTGTTTACGACATAATGTGCTTTACTCGATATATCATATGCGTTTAATTGTGTGCTTTAGTCTTATTATAGCTAGCAACAATTATGATAAGAAAGATCAAAGTTAGGCATAACTTTAGCAAAGTCTGTGAGACAAAGTTATAACAACTTCAGGAATAACTTTGGAAGTAAACATGGAAGTTATAGCTACCCCGGCATAACTTTAAAGAAAATTGCTTTAAGCAAGATCTACCTCAAACAACACAAGACTCGAGATAGAGGGTCTTTGTGATCAAGATGAAGAGATGATCCGTATACTGAAGATCTTTGTGAAGATTAGATAGTATAGGTCGTCATTCGGTAACTATTCCATTCGAGAGTTTTTATGTTCAAAGTTATAGCTTTAGCCTATGACTTTGAATGATAAATATTGATGCATGATTTTGGAAATAAAATGTTTTCAAATGTTTTCAAAAGTGAAAGAGTATTTTTATATTTATCAAAAGTTTTAATAGAGAATATATTGATGAGATTCTATTGGTTAGTAATACAACTTATGGGTTGTCATGCTACCTAGGGTTTCTAATATATTCTATCTCAATTTGTTGTTAACCTAATTACCCCACCTAGTGTTTGAGCCACCTAGGCTTTCGTGGAAACCTAGGTTTGTGCCACCTAGGGATGCGTGCCTCCTAGGGTTTCGTGAGCTACGGTATTTTGGCCTATTTAAGCAAATATTATTTTAGGATATTAAAGATAAATATCTTTCTTAAATATTATGCTAGGGTTTTAGATTTACTATACTTCTAATACCATAAGTACTCCTTCACATATCAATTGGAAAACACACGAAATACACAACAATCACACGGCACATCTACTACTTGTATTGATTTTCCAAAGTCGTTTTAAAGCAAACCTTTGAGCAAAATATTTATTATTTTTAGAGTTTATTTTTCAAAAGAGTCGTGCATCAATTATTATCAATCGCTTGAGTGAAATAAGTTATTGGATAATAGTACATCATTATAAGCTTAAAATTCTTTAACGGGAATTTGTGTGAGTTATATTGTACTTTCTTATTAGCGTAAGATAGTATAGAATATTTAGCGATACTCACCTTGAGTTATAATCGTAGTGTTGATTATACGAGTGGGTTGATAATTTTTGTAATCCGTAGAAAGGTACTAAGAATTATTAATCGAGAATAGTGGACGTAGGTTTCAACGTGTGAAACTGAACCACTTCAAAAATCGTGTGCCTCTTTCTACTCTCTTTACTTTTCGTTATTTCGTTACTCGCGCTTACTTTGATTAATTAATTAGTTGATTATAATTCATAAGATCAGATAATTAATTACATATCATATAAATCGAAAAAGTGGGGCTAGTTTTTAATACTCAATTCACCCCCCTTCCCTCTTTCGTATTCGATCAATAGACTCTACAAGAATAAATAGGCATTTCAATATATATAAAGATATAGGCGCATGAAGTACAAAACCGTAATCATCAGATTATAGACAAACTCGGGGAAGACACCCTTAGGCAACTATATACTCACTAGGGCTTACATCTCACCGTTAGCGGCATATACTTGATAAGATAGAACTTGACATATAAACTGTACGCATCAGATTATAAACAGACTCGGGGAAGACACTCTTAGGCAACTATATACTCACTAGGGCTTGCATCTCACCGTTAGCGGCATATACTTGATAAGGTAGAGACTCGACATATAAACCACGCCAAGTCATCCAACAGTCACAAATAATCAACATATAATCATCCATCCAAACGTACGAATACGTTGACAACATCTCTCACGGTAAATGACACGCACAAGCACCATGTACATAGCCGTTATGATTAAAATTGCATCCACGGGATAAACATTTCCCTGAACACATACACGATTAACATTTCGTATATGTAGACTCATTCCTTCCCAGTAGAATGACGATAATAATACGGTCCTAGTCTAAACCTGACCAGACTCTCGGAATCACATTTTCCGATTCGACATGCGATAAACATTTCGCATCCAAGACTCGGTCATACATAGAAGTCGAGTACCCCAAATTTGGTCAACCTTCACGAAAGAGGCGGAAAGAGCACAAGCATCATAAACAAGCGGTACGCTACATGCAATGACACCACCTCGCAAGTATACGACATTTGACGGTCGGGTCGATCAACGCAAAGTGTTCGCCTCCCAACAACGTCGTCATATGCACACAAAAACATGCAATTAAGCATTAAGATACATCTCCTCGTTCTGACATTCCAGTCTAACGAGCGAGGAGGTAGCCGGGGAATGAGAGTTCAAAGCACTTAACAATTAGTGCTCAAACCATAATATATGTCAAACCGACTCAAAGTGGGATATAACAAAAACCGTCACAAAACATGCGATACAAGCGAATGGAATATCATATATTCTAAACATAAATATTTAAAGCTATTACGTAAATTTATACGATAAACGAACCATGCAAACTATTATAAATGAAAGTATAAGAAAAGAATAGAAAGGGAAATGGCAGTGTGTGCCAGCCGGTCAAGTGGACCGGCTGCCGGCTACCCGGCTGGCACCACAGTCACATTTGGAATTTCTCGAACATACAGCATGATCCAGCCGGTCAAGTGGACTGGCTGCCGGCTACCCGGCTGGATCATATATCACTTGAGAAAAGAAGGAAGGAATGGGATGTGTCTCAGTCGGTCGGCTGACCGGCTGCCGGTCGGCCGGCTGAGACTTACTTAACACCAAAATTATTACTTAACATCAATAAAATATCAGCCAACTCCCAGCCGGTCAGCTGACCGGCGGCCGGTCGGCCGGCTGGGACCACACGTACACGAAAATCATCAAACATCACTAAGAATCATCCATAATCATCAACACATATCAACTATCATCAACTAACATTAACAATTGTCAACAAACAATAACCATCATCAACAAACACAAATTCTATGAATACTAATCCTATCCTAAATACGATTACTAACATCAAAAACACATTAAAACACGTAATGATATTGAGTAACCCTTCACCGTTACCTTTACGCGTCTTGAATCGATTTCTAAGTCTTCCTCCACTAGGTACTAATCCTTATCGGGGTCTTGAAGGTCTCCACCTATACAAAGACGACAAAAGTTGAATATAATTCACCTTTGAGAAAGACGGAAAAATTGAAAATGAGAAAGACGGTAATTTTTACCACACAAGGTAGAGGACGATGAGAGCGGAAGATTAAGACGAAAATTAGAGGATTTGAGTGAGTAAAGGATGAGTTAAGAGGAGTTTGAGTTTGATTAAAAATGGAGTTAGGGTTTTGGTGGTTTGTATGAGGAAGAAGAGGTGAGCGAAGAGGATGAGTGGAAAATGAGGGAATTAGGTTATAAAGAGGGTGAGTGGAAAAATGTGGAAAAAGGCCAAAAGCGGCTTAAGGCGTAACTCACACGGAATTCCGAGTAAAGTCCAAATACGAACTCGGAATTGCTAAATTAGAAACGGGAAACTAAGTTCTAGACTAAATCTGAAATTACGCTGAAAAGTATCCATATAATATTTTTAAAATACAAATAGGGTACTTTTGCGGGTGTTACATTGACACGGTTTCCTTCCAACCAATTCTTTACCACTATCATCTCATAGCAAGCAATTTTATCCCGTCCACCCCGACGCGGGACCACCGTATTCCACAAAAAATTCAACAAAAACCTTAATTTCGGGTACAAATTTCCCGCCAACACACAACTAGACAATGTAGCCCCATCATCAAAATACCTCTTAACCTACAACGTAGCCGGGTCCGCCAGTTCGTCCCATGACGTACTCGGGTCAATTTTGATTCTATCATCATGAACCAAAAACAGAGTACAAAAATCGTCAATGCTGACAAAAACAGCACGGCCATTCACCACGGCATGTAAAACTCCATATTTCAAAGAAACAGAAGCATAAAAATGAATTACCTCGATTGGATAAATCGGACCAGAAAACCGAGACACGCTTTCCCACTCTTGAAAATTCAAGAAATCGTTAAAGAATCCCAAAGCTTCATATTTTTCACACCATGCCTTCGGGAAACTACGACCTCCATGAATACCGTATTTAGCAACCCGGTTAACTAATTTTCGTTCAGCCTTTGTTAAACAAATCTTGTCAAGTCCGGATGCCGTTTCTTGAGGTGAGAACTCGAGAAACAGAGACCGTGGAGTTGCCTCGATTTCCGTGTTGTCTTTGTCCTTGGTAGCTTCATATTGTACCCTATTCTTCCCCTTATTTAATCTACGCCTTTTAGTGCCCTCAAGAATCGAACCCGACTCGGTTTGGGTCAAGTTGGGTGATTTTTGTTTTGCTTTAGGAGAGAGATTAGTGGGCATGCTTGGTGTTGGAGTTTTGGAGTTTGGAGTGTTTGTATTTTTGGACCTTGTGGAAGCCATTGTTGATGGTCTTGATTTTTTTTATTTTTTTTTTTGTTGTTGGTTTCGTGAAGAAGGAGAGAAGTGGAGAAGGTGATGTGTGTTGATGGTGAAGTTGATAGGTAATTATGAAAAGTAGTCTTGGGTTTTGTACTTTTGTACTTGGTCACGTGTGGGTGCCGGCTTGTGAGCCACTTTTTCCTTTTTTTTTGAATTTGGGTAGAATAGTAAAAGGAATTTAGGGTAAAAATTTGTGAGATATGGTAAGGAGAGGATTATGTAAATAAAAAGATATGGTAAGATATTGTTGTTGAGGAGTTTCGGTCAACATGGGTTTGTGGGTAGAATTTTGGTTTAATTTGGAAAGTGAATAAGATAGTTTTTTTGGCAATTATGTGGTCCGTAATTCAATATCCATAAAATACTTAATATGCAAGATACTCACGTAAAATATGTAATATTAAACACAAATATACTAGCAATGGAATACACGGACACAGTCATACAATCTCGTCTTATTCTAACCAGTCACGCAGGTTCATAAAATAAATATGACGAGTTTAATTGCTACTGATTAAACCAATTTCCAACCGCAAAATCTCAAAACGTCTTCTCGCTAACGACTTTGTTAAAATGTCAGCCCATTGATTTTCAGTACTATAAAATTCGAGTTTAATGTTGCCCTTTTCTTCATGGTCACGTAAAAAATGATGTCTAATGTCTACATGCTTAGTACGAGAATGCTGAGCTGGATTCTTAGAAATAATAATAGCACTCATATTATCACAAAATACAGGCATACAACCAACATTAACACCATAATCACATAGTTGTTGCTTTAACCAAAGTAGTTGAGAAAATACCAGTCCTGCAGCGATATATTAGGCTTCAGCAGTAGATAACGCAACCGAATTTTGCTTCTTTGAGCCCCAAGTAATTATGCATGGTCCAACAAACGTAGCGAATCCAGATGTACTTTTTCTATCTAAAGAACATCCTGGATAATCTGCATCTGAATTTTCTACTAGATCGAAATTACACTCAAGTGGATACCGCAAATATAAATTAGATGTAGCAATTAAATATCTCAAGATACGTTTAACTGCAATCATATGTGACTCTTTAGGACAAGATTGAAATCGAGCACAAGCACATAGGCTAAACATAATGTCAGGTCTACTTACAGTTAAATATAAGAAAGAACCAATCATAACTCGATATGTAGTTTCATTTACACACTTACCATTTTGTCTAAGGTTAACTTTTTATCAGTTACCATAGGTGTGTCCATTGGATGAGCGTTCTGCGTACCAAATTTTCTGATTACCTCCTTGACATATTTTTGTTGGTGAATCTTTATTCCTTCCTTAGTTTGTTGAATTTGCAATCCTAGGAAGAATTTCAATTCTCCCATCATGCTCATTTCAAATTCTAAGGTCATTAGATCTGAAAAGTACTTGCACAATTTATTGTTCGTAAAACCAAAAATAATATCGTCTACATAAATTTGAGCAACAAGTAAATCAGAACCCTCGGATTTTAGAAATAGGGTTTTGTCTCCAGATCCTCTTTTAAAATTGTTTTGTAATAAAAATTTGGACTATCTGTCGTACCATGCCCTAGGCGCCTTTTTCAAACCATATAAAGCTATTTAAAAATCTGGGAGGTTGTTCAACGAAAACCTCTTCTTCCAAATAACCGTTAAGAAATGCAGTCTTAACGTCCATTTGGTACAATTTCATTCCTTTATGAGCTGCGAAGGCGATAAGCAGACGAATAGCTTCTAGTCTTGCTACAGGTGCAAAGGTCTCGTCATAATCTATCCCTTCCTGTATATTATATCCTTGAACGACCAATCGAGCCTTATTACGAACTATAACTCCTGAGTCATCTAATTTATTTCTGAATACCCATCGAGTACTAATGACAGTTCGATTTGTAGGACGTGGCACTAGATGCCAAACTTTATTGCGTTCGAACTGTTGAAGCTCCTCTTGCATTGCCTCAATCCAGTCGGATTCTGCAAGTGCTTATTTGATGTTGGTAGGCTATATGGTAGACAGAAACGAATAGAATGAACAAAAGTTATTTAATGTTCGTCTGGTTTGAACTCCTTTATTTAAACTTCCTAGGATACTATCCATAGGATGAGAACTCTTATATTTCCATTTCTTAGAGTTCCTAGGCTCATCATCATCTGATGAACGCTCACTTTCTTCAAATGATTCAGAATCAAGATTGGTTCCCCCTGAGTTGGACTCTGGGGTTATAGCTAAAGTTCGTACAACTTTAGTTCCAATATCTTGATCTGGGTCCAAAGTTATAGCATCATCAGTTATAACTTCAGTTTCCTTTTCCTTGTTTTGAGAAGAGACATTCGTATCATCAACAATTGTCGCAGTTCTCTTTTCAAGCTCATTTGCGGATTTATCAAGTTCATCATTGATTCCTTCAATAACTTCTTCATTGATTTCTGGTAAATCATTCCTTGAAAGGCGAAAGTCGGGATGATTCATGTCTTCTTCTTCATTCTGTTCAACTTGCTCAGGCATATTATCTTCATCAAATACAACATGAACACTTTCTTCTATGCACAAAGTTCTTTTGTTAAAAACTTTAAAAGCTTTACTATTATTAGAATAACCAACAACACATCTTCGTCACTGCGTGGATCAAATTTGCTTAAACTACTTTTTCCAATATTATGAACAAAACATTTACTACCGAAGCAACGAAGATGAGCTATATTGGGTTTTCTCCCTGTTAAAAGTTCATAAGGAGTCTTTTTGAGAATCGGGCTAATCATAACTCTATTATGCACATAGCATGCAGTACTGATGGCTTCGGCCCAAAAGTTCTTAGGAAGGCCACTACACAAAAGCATAGTGCGGGCCATGTCCTCTAGTGGTCTATTCATACGTTCCACGACACCATTTTGTTGTGGGGTTCATGATGCAGAAAAGTTATGTCCTACACCATTCTCCCTACAATATTCTATAAAAGCTTGATTATCAAATTCGGTGCCATGCTCCGTACGAATGGAAACTAACTTTTTATCATACTTGTTTTGGGCAAGCTTCATTAATACTACAAACTCATCGAAAGTTTCATCTTTAGTAAATAGAAAGATAGGCCATACATACCTTGAGTAGTCGTCGACTACGACCAATACATACCTTGATCCACCACGGCTTCTGACTTTCACAGGTCCACACAAATCCATGTGTACCAACTCAAGTGGACGATCTGTACTTACTACTCGTTTTGGTTTGAATGAAGATCTAACTTGTTTACATCGGACACATGAGTCACTCAAAATATTATTGCTTTATCTTTTAGAAAATATTTATCTTTAATATCTTAAAATATTGTTGTAAAGATTATAGTAGAATCCTAGATTAAGGTAAACAAGGAAACAAGCCTAGGTTGGCTGAAATTCCTATCTACACAAAACCCTGGGAGCACGCAACCCTAGGAGGCACAATCCTAGGTTTACACGAAACCCTGGGTGGCTCATACCCTAGGTGGGCTTATTAGGTTAACAACAAATTGAGATCAGGGGCGAACCCAGGAGATAGTTTTTGGTGTAGCAAAATATTAAAATACTCAAAAACATCTAAAACTGGTATACGACCCAATTTTATGTATGCTTTAATTTCCACAATATATACGATATCATCAAATTTCCGTTTTTTGTTGTTCTTTCATGTAGAAACTATGTAGTCATTTATTTTACTCATATAAGTGTCTTGAAAAAATAATACGGAGTATTAAACCAACTCAAACTCTAGATATAAAACAATTAAGTTTATAATAATAATAAAAAAGTAAGCAAACAAACAATAACTATTAGAAAATCACTTTCTAATCAGAAATCACTTTCTAATCACAAATCAACTAATAAATAATCAAAATGACAGTCAAATTAGTTTTAATATAATTTGTAAACATCATTTATCATCATCTTTCCTTGGGAATTTTGAAAAAAAAAATAACTAATAGACAACAAAGATTAATGAAGGAATAAATGAGTAATTAAAAGGACCTCATTAATGGTAGCAATATACTATGGGAATTAAGATTATAATGGAAAAAAATGTGTACTGGAAAAACTTATGTCATTTAATGACTAATTAATACATAGTTATGGTGTAGCAAATTTTTGTTTACTCAGTAATTTTCAAGGCTTTGGTGTAGCAAATGCTACACCATTAATGTATGTGGGTCCGCCCCTGATTGAGATAGAATATATTAGAAACCCTAGGTAGCATGAGAACCCATAAGTTGTATTACTAACCAATATAATCTCATAAATATATTCTCTATTAAAACTTTTGATAAATATAAAAATACTCTTTCACTTTGGAAAACATTTAAAATATTTATTTCTAAAATCATGCATCAACATTTATCATCCAAAGTTATAGGTTAAAGCTATAACTTTGAACTTAAAATCACTCTAATGGAATAGTTACCGAATGACGACCTATACTATCTAATCTTCACAAAGATATTCAGTATACGGATCATCTCTTCATCTTGATCACAAAGACCCTCCATCTTGAGTCTTGTGTTATTTGAGGTAGATCTTGCTTGAAACGTTTCTTTAAAGTTATAACCGGGTACCTATAACTTCCATGAAACTTCCAAAGTTATTCCTGAAATTCTTATAACTTTGTCTCACATAACTTGTCAAAGTTATGCCTGAAGTTCTTATAACTTTGATCTTCTTTCTCGTAATTGCTGTTAGCTATAATAAGACTAAAACACACAATTATATGCATATGATATATTAAGTAAAGCACATTATCAAGTAAACACATGTCATTATCAAAACTATCAAATAGGTCCAACAGTAGCTTTTGTTAAACTGGTTTAAAACCCGGCTTGATTGGGATCTTGTGCTATGCGATCTCCCTATCGACACCCGGTGTAACACCCGGAAATGTACCCTATTTTTCTAGTAGAAATATTTTACGAAATCTTTTCAGCGAATTTAAGTTTTAAATTAACTTTTTATGTTTCGAGTCAAATTTAGAATTTCCGAGTTCGTATTTGGAATTTTCGCAAGATTCCATGTGAAACCCGTTTTAAGGCGTCTTTGACTTTTCTTGACTTTTGAGTCGTCTTTGACTTTTCTTGACTTTTGAGTCGTCTTTGACTTTTCTTGACTTTTGAGTCGTCTTTGACTTTTCTTGACTTTTGAGTCGTCTTTGACTTTTCTTGACTTTTGAGTCGTCTTTGACTTTTCGTGACTTTTGAGTCGTCTTTGACTTTTCGTGACTTTTGAGTCCTCTTTGACTTTTCTTGACTTTTAAGCCGCCTTTGACTTTCGTTGACTTTTCCGACTCACCCTTTACTTATACTCCCTCATAACCTATTTTTCCCTCACAACTCAACATCTCCTTCTTCCTCATCAAACCACCAAAACCTAAAACCCTCTTTGATCCGATTTTAAAATCATCATACCGCATTCGTTCTTTGACGGAATTCACGTAAGTTCGTCTCATTCTTCCCCTCTTAGCTTCCTCTATTCGTATTGGTAATAAAATTACCGTCTTTCTCGCTTTTTAAATTATCCGTCTTTCTCAAGGTGAAGTATATTCATATTATATTGCCTAATTGTAGGTGGAGACTACTAGGAAGGCTTAGTAATCGATTAAAGACGCGTAAACGTAACGGTGAAGGGTTACTCGGTATCATTT